>JBAMIB010394806.1:0-20898 GCA_037177415.1 Kaempferia rotunda | reverse complement strand
GGCCCGGCCGCCCGCCGCCTCTTCTCCTCCGCCTCCGCCCCCGATCGCAAGGTCGCCGTCCTTGGTGCCGCTGGCGGGATCGGCCAGCCCCTCGCCCTCCTCATGAAGCTCAACCCCCTCGTCTCCAGCCTCGCCCTCTACGATATCGCCGGAACCCCAGGCGTCTCCGCCGATGTCAGCCACATCAACACTCGCGCCCAGGTTAGCGCATCTCCCTCGCTCTTTCTGCCCTCTTTACGCCGGTCCCTCGCGGCGGATCTGATCGGATCTGTGGTTCCGGATCTGTTACTCGATGGATCTGCAGGTGGCTGGCTATGCCGGCGAGGAGCAGCTCGGCAAGGCGCTTGAGGGCTCCGATGTTGTGATCATCCCCGCAGGCGTGCCACGGAAACCCGGCATGACTCGTGACGATCTCTTCAACATCAACGCTGGCATCGTTAAGTCCCTATGCACTGCCATCGCCAAGTACTGCCCTAACGTATGCGTTTCTTTCGCCTCGACTGACATATGAACTCCCTCTTTTTCTTTTCCCCTTCAAGGAGAATCAATTTGTGCTCTTGTTGCTGGATCAGGCTGTTGTTAATATGATCAGCAACCCAGTGAACTCTACTGTGCCAATTGCATCTGAGGTGTTCAAGAAGGCAGGAACATACGATGAGAGAAAGTTGTTCGGTGTCACTACCCTCGATGTGGTCAGAGCTAAGACCTTCTATGCTGGGAAAGCTAATGTTCCTGCAGCTGGTAATGTCCTCTTCTTATCATATGCGATATACTGGAGTGTTGATTCGGTGATAACAACATTCAAATTAAAAAATGCTAACTTTTATGCAGATGTTAATGTTCCTGTCGTTGGTGGGCATGCTGGCATAACCATCTTGCCTCTGTTCTCCCAGGTGATTGCTGTGGATTTGATGTACCAATGTAGGGTTTTGCACTTCCATTGATCTTTGATAACTTTGTGGTTTCTGTTGTACAGGCAACTCCTGCTAGTAATAATTTGTCTCATGAGGATGTCAAGGCTCTCACCAAGAGGACCCAGGATGGGGGGACGGAGGTTGTTGAGGCAAAGGCTGGAAAAGGCTCTGCAACCTTGTCAATGGCGTAAGTTATAAATTCTGGTTTTATGATATAATAGTTCATTTCTGTTTTATTTTATTTTAGTTAATCAAATCTTAATAATGCATATCTCTATATAGTAACTGTCATTATTTGTTTTGAGTGCCATTTCAAGATTGCAGACTAAATTAGTTCAGGTCTGAGATTTGAATCTTATTTTGGCCATTAAAAGTGTCATGTGTATATAAAGAAGATTGTGTTGCTCTCTAAGACACTCAGTTCTCTTTTGTGTTGGAAAATAATTTTAGATTCAAAGTAAAAAATTGAAAATCACGATCCTCCATTTCATATCAACATGATAAACAATAGTATATCTGAATCATGCCTAAGTCCATAACGATGGATGTTTAATCTTGTTGAAATTTTATAATGATGGGATGCCAGTAAAATTAGGGTTACATATGAATTGGGAACCTCAACCCTTATTTATAATTGAAAAGTTATAATTTTTCTTATTTCTAATTTATTCCATCATAAATTAGTAAATAAGAAAATGTTTTACACAAAATAAAATTCATATTTAAATTTAATGCTTCGAACCCAATAAATATAACTTAATTAGATCACTTAATTGGTTCCACTTTTAAGATAGCAAGTTATGAACACATTTAATTAAATATGTTATCCCATACGGTTATCTTTACAACATTTTGGTGTTATCCCTTTTTTTTTTTTTAATTTTGTGGCCCGACCTTAGGACAAAGTTGGATTTGGATCAAGTCTTATCCTGTGAACCATATTATATCTTGCTTAGGTGTGACTTAAACCATTTAATTCTAGAAATGTAACTTGACTAGTATGTTATTATATGTCTTAGCTTTGATAATCAGCGATCTGAATTGTTTCTTCTTTTTCTATTTCACTGATGTAGCTGCAGCGAAACGTTAACATTTATTATTTGGAACCTAAATAGTAGATTATCATGCAGATACGCAGGAGCAATTTTTGCAGATGCATCTTTGAAAGGTCTTAATGGCACTCCTGACATCGTTGAGTGTTCATTTGTGCAATCAACCATTACAGAGTTGCCATTCTTTGCATCTAAGGTTAGTTCTTTCAACTGGTTAAGTCGATTATAGATAATGTAGTTTGCATAGTACGGCTTCAAATACTTGAAATCGTTAAATACTTTTCTGCATTTTTGTCTAGTATCTAGATCTTCTGCATCTTGGAAGCCATTGCTGGTTATTTGGACATGTGCTTTCCTTTGTCTCTCTCAATGTTTCAAAAGAGATACCCCCTCAACCATCATAGTAGTGAATTCACACAAGTGAATATCCATTACACTTACGATATAGTGACACTGCGAGGGGAATTCAAAATAGCAAAATCTAAGTGCGTGACATATCTTGTTCTAGCACGCACACTAATTCCTCTTCCTTGTCGTCGTGCAGGTGAGGTTGGGAAAGAACGGAGTTGAAGAAGTTCTCGGACTGGGGCCTCTGTCTGACTACGAGAAAGAGGGCTTGGAAAATCTTAAGCCAGAACTGAAAGCCTCGATAGAGAAGGGTATCAAGTTCGCTAACCAAAATTAATGAGATTTCCATGGTCACAAAAATTTTGCTGCTGCAAGCCGGGAAGAGTCTCGATGTCCTTTTTTCGTCATTCTATTTGAGAGGGTGGGCCAATTCAGCCTTCAAAACTTGTTCAAATAAATTATTCAGAAAACCTTAATGACTCGATTTCCTATTAGAGCATTTCATTTCGATTGTGCCGATTTAGACTTGATGTTTAATTTGAGTGGGTTTAGTGCTTGGTAGAATATATAATTGCCAAGGTTTTTTTTTTTTTTTTTTCCTTTTTTTGGTAATCTAGGTGTTTAAATTTCATTCGATTAATGAAAGAACATCCAAAAAGCATGATGATTCGTCAATAGTTCAATCATCCTAGATGCGGATCCGGTCTCTTACCACCACTAATCTTATAGGATTGTGCTCACTGTCGTATCTTGTTGGTTTTGGTTACTAATATTTTATAGTATGTCTATTTGGGTGAATGCGTAGAGTACCATCTTGACTCCTAACAAGTTAAACAACTCTAATCCGGAAGTGATTCATTTACTAAACGAATCAATAAAAACATAATACAAACGATATGGTGTTAAGTCAATTTAACTGACCCTTCATGTTTAATTAAACGGATTATGTAGGTCGTTTAATTGAACGGATCATGTTAGATAGGAATTGGAGCTATGTAATTGAGGTCGGAACTGAAACGTATTTAGTAAGTCTGAGGTCCAACCACACTATGAAAAACACAAGGTAATAATCTTGTGACAAAGGTTTTGTTGACAAGAAGGAAAAAAAAAAAAAAATTCAAGATTAACATGATGTAGTATCCAGTTCAACATGCCTGGTCGTTCTCCATGATGAGATCGGTTTGTTCGTATTCTAGTATCAGATCCCCAAGAGCTTTCATCAGCGATTTGGGCTCGAATACTGCTCCCACCTTGGGATCGTGTACACAATCCACATGGACCTGCAAGTGATATGCAGCAGCGATTCTTGTTGAACTGTAGTAACATAATTGAATAACACCCGAAACAATAACAATCTGTAATATGTAGCAAAACTACTACTTTTGCAATAGCACAATTTATAAATAAATAAATAAAAATGGAATTGAAACAGTATGTCTTTACTTCAATAAGTTCTAAGTTGCGAAAAAATTTCTGTTTGAAAAGCATACCACCCGAAAGATCCCTTGAGCAGCCAAACATTCAAGATCTATTGGGATTTGGCCATCTTGAGGAACCAAGAGAGCATTGATATAGTCAAATGGCTGCACAAAATGGACAGATATATTAAGTGTAGTTGTTAACTAATGCGTTGCTCCAATAGCAAAATTCATTGATGCAGACATAAATTTAGATATGGGACAACTGAACTATATTATAGAACTAGTACAGTGAGCAAGAACATACTGTTTAAAATTAGCCAAACATAACAATAATGATTGCCCATGAGGATGCTTATTATAATTGTTTCGATGTTATGTAACAATTATGAAATTAATGTATTATTTATTTTAATAATATTAATGTTGACTATGAAATCAATGTATTTCTTTCTTTGATAAGTATAGAGATCAAGTAGAAAATGATCAGAGGGATAAGCCAGTACAAAACTATGTTGACATTATGACCTATGTGGAACCGTATTGGCTGTTTATACTGGTCGACATCAAAACTGTAACATTTCCACCAAACATAAAATCAGATCAAAATCAAAATTTTAAAATACGCCTATGTGTTCAGGCATGAATCTTTTTATAACCACGTCTTTATCTGCCTTTTCAAATGGCATTTCAGTGGAATAAGTAAAACTGAAATATTGGAGAACACGTAGAGTTGCAATAAATTGAGAGACTTACACTATTTTTTAAACTTTTTCCAGGATCTCCATATGTTCGATTTAGAGCATCCGTAATTGCCGTCACAAAGCCAGATGCTGACAAGCCATTAGTTTCCCTATCATGCATACCATTCAACAAAAGCACCTACATTCAACAGGGAATAGGCCATAAGATTGCAATGCAACTCTGGAGGATTTGATTATGAAATATTGGATAAAGAAAATTCTCTTAACCCACAGCAATAGAGAAGCATAACTTTACAATTTCACAAAATAATTTCTAGATCAGTTGTTTGTAGATACGAGACAACCCAGAGTTCAAAATCTAACCTCGTGTTGGAGTTCCGGACTTTTGACTTAAGATATAATTAATATGATAGCCCATTTGCTAATTTAACACTGAAAGGTAGCAGCAATGTCTTGTTTAATCATTCTGAAAGGCATCCGATAGATTATATGCTTAAACTAAGCTATTGCAAAACACATCATCCATTGGGTTTCTGTTAGGGTGTATAAACTATTCCTACCTACCAATGTTCTTTAGATAACCAAATCTTTCTACAAGGATATCGTCATATGCAAACATTTGATTTAAAGAATACAGCTTTTAGAAACATTTAGGTATATTCCAATTGGAGTATATTGCTGCACTCTAAAAACTTATTATCGGTACCGGTAAACACGATTCTAAACTATCATGGGGATAGCTGGTATGCTCTTAACAAAGACACTTGCCAAAAAACAATATAGCTCGGAACCATGATTAGAATAATTACACATACATTTTACTTGGAAGCTAAATTATATAAACAGCCTTAATAGCACGAACTACAAAATGAGAACGCTGGTTAAAATGTCCATAAGAAAAATATATATTTTGAACACAAAGAAACAAGTGGCCTAATGATGCACAGGGAAACAACACCAAGATAATTGTGATCTCATTTTATGTAGAGAGAAAACGACCTTGGGAATAGATCTTGAGGCAATAATTTCACCAATCCCGTTTAAAACCTGCAAACATGTGCCACGTTTGAACAACAAAGCGATTTTGGTGTGCCAATATGTGGATTGCAGAAATTGTGTTTTAAAATAATTACAGCATAGAACAACATATAATAGAAAGTGTAAACATTATACTGAATGAATTCCTTCATTTGCATGAAGTGATCAATAGTAATCCAAACTTCATGTCAAGGATTCAATATCCCTTGCTTTAGAAGAACCAATTGCCCATGAATATATGTAGTCTTGGGCTTCCACTTGACATGGTTTTCTGGTGCCAACACCCATTACATAAGCAAAGTCTGGAACTTTTACACATTGCCCATGGCGGGCAAAAGCTTCTGGTTGCCACTAAAATAATTTAGGAAACCAATCTATAGAACTAACCTCGTTACTTCTAAATCAAATGTACAGACCGAACAGACAAGTAATATTAAATTTATAAATGAAGAAATCTTTTTCATTATATAAAAAAATGAAACCAAGCCAATATGAACAAAGGACGAAGCCATGTCATTGGAAGTTCTTTAACACTTTTAGTTACCATGGCCATGCATGCAAGATTTGAATTTCATACACTGTCACTCATTGCTAAATTTGATAAGGGAACAACAGGAGTACCTAACTCAGGAAGTCTGCAAATGAACATAGGTTATTGGACAGTAGGCAGGAAGTATGAGACTATAGAAAAGCACCATCACTAGGCAGTATACCAACAAATTGTAAGTATCCCGGATAGCTTTGATGTGGTCAACCGAGTTAAAAGAAAAAGAAAGTCTAAATCTATTTGCAGGGTTATTCACCCCCCTCTAACCGGCCACAAGAGACCTTCACAAATAACAAGCCTATAATTCCCTCTCATTTCATCTCCCATACAACACCCCTATCAGCCTATTTTCATTAAAAAAAAATAATCAAATCTCTTTAACATATTATATTTCTATATCATCTAAAACAATATCGTGATAGAGGCTTCACCAAATTATCAGAATGGCCACAAGCAGTGTTGGAATTTTTAAGGAATTATTTGATGTCCAGCTAGATGGTACGAGAAATGAAGCAACTAGAGTAATTTGCTTGACAAGCATTGGAGCAATAAGTATATTATAAGTTCAAGGGTCGAGGGAATCATGAAGTTGACAAGATAGCAATGTGTTCTCTAAGAATGGATAACGGAATTAAAACACAAAAGTTGAAAAAGTTAGATCCAAGTGATGCAAGTATATTTTAATTGTTATGAAAGACATTTAAAGCTTTATTTCTTTTGCGTAAAGGGTTGAGAAAGAAATAGGATGATAAATATATAGGTTCAAGAGTAAGTTGATTACTATATTATTCAATGACATTAAATACACGTTGGATAGGGTATGTTTTTAGTTTTCCATATGAAGTTGTGTTTATGTGTCATAGATAAAGTGTTGATTAAGGGGTGAATTTTTTTCATAAAATGCTAGAGTTGCATCCTTAGATTCTGATTATACTAATGCACATTTAAAATAGAAATTAAATAGAGAGAATTTGAAGAAACTAAAAGTATTGGAGTAGAGAAAAGATATGAAACAAGCAAGGAAAATAAGGAAATTGCTATGATCGTCCAACTTCCATGAAGTTGGCATCAAAACACTTTTTCTTCAGAAGGGAACTAAATTAGAGCACTGTGTTGAAGACAGAAATTTGTTGCTCAAGCTATATGTTGATAGCATTGCAAATTACTCCAAATGGAGTGTTTTGCTGCTAGCTAGTCAGATTTTTTACTTACTAGCAACAGAATGTCTAGGCAAACAAGCAACCTCACTAGGACCCATGCCTTCATGAAATACTGGCATAGCTGATGCCTAATTGAAGTTGCCCGTCTGACAAATTTAAGGCAGCTAGGTTCTTCTGTGCTCCAACACAGTTTACTACAAAAATTTATGTAAACAACAGGACTGTTGGGTGTCAACTTGGAGAGTCCAGTGTCAACTCAGAGTGTAAGTGCCAAATATGAGTATAAAAGAGGCAGACAACGAATCCAAGTATCATAACTAGCCTGGGTTCATTTTTATAATAGTGGGACAGAACTAAGATAGAATAAAAAGGGACTACAGAAAAGGAATCAATTTATGAGTCATGAAATTCTTTTGGAGATGGGCAGTGTATTGAATGACAGAAATTATACCCTGTTTTGTCTGACAGTGAATTCTCATTAATCCTATGTAAAAAAAAATAAAAGAAAGAAGCACAAGCAGCAATGTAAAAGTAGGTGCTGAAAGTTTGAAGAAATTATAGTCCAGAGAACCTACACTTAAATGCATTTGTAGTTGCTCAACAAAAAATAAAGTTCAGTTACCTTGCAGCAACCTTAATGTGACCAACAATCAACTAAAACAGCTCTAGGAAATCTTCACAAATTATTTAACATGTGCAAGTACAACATCCATGAGCCAAATAGAAATAATTCCAATAACATCTCAGTTGTCATAGTTGCAAACACATGTAAGTGGGGTATAACTTCAACAATGCTTTGCAGGCAAGGTCTATTACTATGTTCTAGAAAAGCTTAATTGAAAGATCAATCCAAGTAGAATGAAGAAATTTATAAAATCTGCAGCCTTGTTGGTAATGCAAGCTTACACATGAATTCAAAGCTCCAAACATCATAATCTTAGTGCTAAGTCTACCAATATCAACAGATAAAAAATTTGAGTCAAGTAATCACCTATCTGTATATTCAGATATGAGCATGGTTAATATAAGAATAAAACAAAATAGAAAGTGCTCCTGATGACAAATCAAGACAATCAACATCTCAGATGAGATGATTGCTGAATGTGAAAAAAAAATACAAGACAAAAAATTACGAGTTCATTACCAATGAAGGGCAAATAGAGGTAAAAAGCGAGCCCATAGCATAAACAATGCAATCTACTTTCCCCAACTGCTCCAGAACAGTAGGGTTAACTGCAGGGAAAACCTACACACGAGAATGGTTATTTTGGTGTGCTAAAATCATCTGTTTGTAGATCTTAATTAACAATAGTTTAGTTGTAAAGAAGATAAATAGCTCCTTGAGTTGAATGAACCATTAAACTGGACAGGAAAATTAATGAATATATCTTTAAGTAGAAGCAGTATGTTAGTCAAAGAGGTAACCATGTGTTCTTATGAAGATCATGTGCCTTCAAATGTAAAATAAAATTGTTTTCTTTTCAAAATTTCGGGCAGGTGGGTAAAGGAAAAGAGTTATAGAAAATGAATAATTCAGTAATTGAATATTAAAAAAAATGAAATTAAGGCAATTAAGATTGTACAAACTACAATCGTGGTCTAATTTATCATTCTAAGCCAAAATTTTGGACCATGGCCAGAATGAATACAGTCTGATATCCTATGATGCCTAAATTCAAGCATACCAAGATGAACATAGATATATCCTACCATGCCTAAACTCAAGCATACCAAGATGAATTTAGATGAAATTTTAATCCTATAATCTAGTCTTCTTTCATAATATAGCATATAACAACTAGAGAGTCAATTGAATTAAAATTTTAAAGAAACAAGTCATCAAAATATAAGATTTATTTCTACTCATGATTGTTGTACGTTACTAAGAGCAAAATGAGTGTCCATCATTAGATAGGAGGATCAGTTCTTATAGAGTTTGACTAAGATCAACACTATAATTTTTAAAACTCCAAATAAAATATTGCTTTGATTATCATTTGATTATCAGTCACATGTTCATCAATATATCTCTTGATTAACCACTTAGAATAAAATTTAAAACTTAGATTGACACAATTTAAAAAACACAAGTATAAGTTACAAATACTCATAGGTTAGCTACTGAGCTTTGAATCACCATATAATGGATTAGAAACATAGTAGGAAAATTGATAAGAAATCTATAAGAAAATTAAAAAAAAAAAAAAAACTTAACTAAGTTCACTTGCAAATCTCAATAATCATTAATTTCATTTGATTTATCTCCACTATCATCACCACACTATCATCAATGTCACTACTACCATTTTAAATAGGATAGCAGTATAGAGAGGACAAAGTATCCTCACTTTTATCAATTTCTTGCTTATGGATTACATAAAGATAATTGTCCCTAATTACCCATTGCTCTTTTTCCTCTCAGTTAGCTTCTGACAAATTGTTTGTGAAGATTTTTCTCGTTGTTAGTATCATTGGAGCTTTTCTTTTCCCTTTGTCGTCCTTTGATTGTGTTTAGTGTTGAGATGTATAGAAGAAATTGAGATGACCATAGTGGATCTGCTACTTCATTAGTTATACTAGTCCTATCTATAATAAGTGCATACAATGGACCTCTCTATGGCTTTGGAACTAAAGGGATAACCCACAAGTTTGCTATTCTAAAGCTTACTTAATAACATTAAAGCTGTTACATTAATTAAGTAGAGAGGTGCAAGTAAGAGGTGAGGAAGAAAATGATAATGTAGCCTTCATTATATTTCTCTTATTGATCTTGGCATAAATGTTACCATACATCTCAACCCGAAACGCAATTATTTGATTTTCCATCCTATACCATGCATGTTCACTATCATCTCTTCCATTATCAGTTGCGCTATTATTAAAAATCGCTATCAACATTTCAAACATAACCTAGGACAATAGGGGCAAAGGTGATGAAATCTGGTCATTTTCATCAATTTCTTGTTCATCAAAAAGATCAAATAATCATACCTAATCACGCCAATTGTCCTTTCTCCTATTGATCAATTTTTGTATATTGAAGATATTCTAGCTTTCGTAGTTACTGAAGGAGCTTTCCCCTTCCCTTTGTTCATAGTCTTTGATTGTGTTTAGGGTTGAGATGTATGGAAAAATCTAGGTTGAGATCCAGATAACAAAAAATCACACTGGAGAGTTGTATTGTCTTCTTCTTCCTCATCACCAATTCTCTGACTTACACCTGGTTACTCTTTTGGGTAAAAAAATTAAGAGGGTCACAGTGGATCTACTACCCAATTAGCACTCACTTTGTTCAGCATACAGTTTGTACCTCTTCAATCTTCATGGCTTCAAAGTGTAGGATAACGGGCAGGTCCACTATGCTAAGCTTAATTGATAACATAAGCTATTTAAATTATTACACATTGTGTATGATGAAAACAAAAATACTGCATAATTTGCTTTATTAGTCCATTTCCTATTGGCTTTTTGTTAACACTTCTTGCTACATAAATACTGATGCAGTTTTACCAGTAACTTTCCTAACTGGCATTCCTTATGTTTTTGCCTCTAGATTCCCTAAGGTAAATGCTAGAGGTATTAGATAAAGGAGTTAGGTGATGGCTCTAAGGCATATATAGCTATTGGATTTCAAGGGAATTCTCATGCAAACTTCAGAGGTAACATTTGCTTTTTGTTCTCTTTACATTTATGTTCTTCTGGATTATGTTTGCTAGTGTTAGTAAAATGCGGCATTGTGTACATTTTAGTTTATCGTTTATCAACTATTTTATGCTTATGTTGTTGGGTGGCTAAAGGTTATGTCATATGCATGCTTTTATAATGCCCTTATCGTATGGACCAACAGTGAGCATGAATGATACTGATAGAATTGTCATGGTGGCAAGTCGATCCCATCCTTTGAAATAGTGTTAGGAGATATTTGGGGCGTAACATCAGTAATGTTCAATATGTGAGGTCTTCCTAGAGGAAAAATGAAGTTGAATAATATTGGTCGGAACTAGTGATCTAAAAACAAGCATCAAACCTTAAGATTATATATAATCTAGTTTCATCCAATATTAGGCAAGCTCCATTTTCCTCTATGCAACCACCTTGGCATTTTAGACAAGAACACATCGCATGTGTGATATGTGATCCTTTTAAGTAGTTTACGTGTCAGGGGATCACCTAGATTGGCCAAGGGCTACGCAAGCGCATAGAGGCTCATGCTTATGCTTGTAAGTGAAGTCATCTATGCTATGCTGAAAAGGAAACAAAGTTTATTCAGTTCATTTGACGATTAAAAAAAATCTTGGGGATTTTAAATTGAATGGAGTGATTAGGATTTTTTATTCGATATATGTTTGTTTTGTCAATATAAAGATTTTAAATATCCTTTAATAGTAGCCACATAAGCTGCCTGTCACCAAGAAATCCTTTCAATGCTTGATAATATTAAATGACAATAATTCCTTTGAGGATCAAAAAGTTAACTCATCTAAACAAATAAACAGGGAAAAAGTGGGAGAAAAAATTGTTTAGTGGTGACTGACATGGCATTTGGATATAGAGCAAGAAAGACCAGAAGTTATAATCGTAAAAATTAAGATAACTAGAAAAGACTTTTAAACTTTTCTTTTTGGTCATAGGAAACAATCAAAAAAGAGTTGCTTGACCTTAGTACAGAACTAGAAAATCACTAGATTGTGGCATACATTTAACTGAAATATATCATGTCCTGTACAGCATACAGATAGAAAGTAAACTAGGAGAAAACACAAGGTTCAAATAGTAGGTGACCCATAGGATGAACCCTCCATGCATCTAAAGAGGATATATGACTAACCTCGTGCAACAAATTGCAACCTTCACTTGACATGTAGAAGACTCGTTTAATTCCAGAAGGCAGTTTTGAGATTGAAGCACAATCCTATCCAGAAGAAAACCAACAAATTCCGATCGAGATTTACTTGAACCAAATAATTTCAAACAAGGTCATTTACAAAAGCACTGCAGAAGTTGGAAAGTACGCAAAGTTTAACTGGATACATAGAATCACATTTGGAGAGGCATTAATTACCATCAAGATAAACATGAGTACATGACACAGCAACTTCATATGAAAATCATATACAAAGCACTAGATATTGGTTGGAAGACAAATCCCTAAAACTATTAAAACATCTCAAGGACAAAAGTCATGTTATCAAGTATCATGTGATTAATCGATGAAACACTTAAAAGATGAACGGCTATCCTGTCTGACAGATAAGTGATGCGGCAGCTATACTAGATGATTCTATGGTTCAAAAATTAGTGGATAATAAAAATTATGCAATTAATAAATCCAATAAGATTGTATGGTGTGATCAAATTAAAGCCTTAAACATCCAGAACCATAAAAAAAACTAGAACATATGAGGAAGATAAGCAGATAATGAGATATCATATGTCTACACGGATGAGATAAATAAAAAAGAACATTTCCTTTGAAAAACATTAGTATGTATGAACAGCCAATTAACCTTAATCGTCCTCATCATCATCAAACCGGATTTGTCCCAACAATTAACCTTCAATTAAGTATAAATCTTTCATATAATATTTCATAAATTAATGGGGGATTATATTAATTGTTTCTGGCATTTTATTACATATTATGGATCTAACTGAACCAAAAGTTAGGATGCAGATAAACAGCTTGTCCCACCCTTTCCCGTTTGTGTGGACATTAGAATTAAATTCCTTCCTCCTCTATTTCCTTCCAAGTAAACTAGAGAAATCTATCATTCTATTTCATTTCTTCTTCTTTTTTTTCTTCTCTCATTCCCATCCAAGTAAGGGAACCTGATGGACAATGAACCAGTATTACATGTTGCTATGAACCAATCAGAACAAGAGCAAGCTGAAGAGGATAGTAATGACACAGTAACAGAAATCTTGCAGAATAAGTAGCTTCATAGCATGTTATAAGGCTTTTGGTTGAAAGATATGGTATATGTGCCCTTTGAAACACCAGTGACAATCTAAAGTACCACTAGATTCATGATCATGTATGTTACCTACAACACAGCAAGTATTTTAACTGTCACACATGGTAATAAATGAGATATCTATTGCTTGATAAAAGATAATTTATTTCCTCTTTCTCAAAATGGAAATAAAAAACAAAGATATGGAATCTCTTGAATGATCCCTAATGTTGATAAAGAAATTTATAACGTAGAAATGGCAGGAAAAGAGTGCGCACAGACCTAGAGAGGCAAGCTCTGCTCCACTTATACCTTGTTAATAGGTTCCATGCATCCATTAGTTGGGTGTGAAATTTCGTTTTGACCACGTATAATACTTCCATCCTAAGAATTCAAAAATCAGACAGGAAAAAAGGTAAACATTTAATAATAACATCTTCATAGCAAACCACACCAAACTTGAAAGAAAGAAGTTTCCCCAATAATTACCAGGAATGAAAGAAAAAAATTTCAATAAACTGAATGAAACATAGTATGATATAAAATCTAAAGGCAAACTAAATAGTGCACACATATGTAGGGGCACTATACATAGTTTAACGTTTATCTTCAAGTTATGAATTATTTCTAACATGATTTATTAATTTTTATTCAGAAAATGCCTGATATTATACACCAATCCAGTCATGAACAACCCTACTAGAATAGTTTAAGCCATAGCTTATCTACTTTTCATGGTGGGGTGAGATTGGACTGATCGATTTACCCTTGTTAGGAAAATGCTCAACATAAGCCATAGCTTATCTACTTTTCATGGTGGGGTGAGATTGGACTGATCGATTTACCCTTGTTAGGCAAATGCTCAACACTGCAGGAACACAAGATAATTAGCGGTATGGTATCAGTGGATGGCCTACCTCCAAGCTAACCTTCTACATCTAGACAAACTGATCTAATTTGGTGATCTCTACCCAGGTAATCCAGATTAGCACAACCAATGAAAATGAACAGCAGAAGAATCAGAGAAAAGGATCCAAAGAAGAAGAACATGACTATTTCTTCCATTTTCTATTTTCTGTCTGGTATAACAGTAGTAAGGCAAGTATAAACCGGAGTATCTTCAAATCAGTGGAGTAAGAGTATTAAAATTTAAAACCTTGGTAAAAATCGCAAACATTATAAATCTGAGACAAACAACAAACACAAATCAGTAGATAATACAATATGATACATATTAAGTTCTTGATTTAAAAGATTGAAGTTAGAATGCAAATACCCATAATTCACATCCCAATGTTAATCTGTCATTGGTAGAAATCACAGGAAGAACTAGACTTTCATTTGGAATATCTGAGACACGTGAAAACAAAAACACAGCTGCATCTAATGACTGAAAAAATATACGCGCTCCAGCAAAGAAGAAATTTCCAATGCTGCAAAAGCAAATCAATCTGTTACAACATACCTTTATATCTTAGCTGTTTTAACTGATTATTAGATCTCAAATAACATCCACGAAATGTTAAAAATATATGAACCACTAAAAGGCCCATATAAATGCAGCAAATCTGAAATATTTACAATTCAGTAATTTTGTGCAATAATTCAGCTTCCATAACACAGATTGATGATGAAAAGTTCAGTTTCCATGTAAAAGAAAATTCAGTAATTCAGCGGTTGAACACCAATTTATTCACTACCATAAAAGGATGTATAATTGCTACCAACAACCTATACACACTATTAATAACAGAGAAATGAGCTTCAATACTTTGATTGATTTGATCAGCTAGAACTTTCCAGGCTAAAGTAGATTCATGTTGCCTGTGAATAGATGAGATATATAAATATGCTACCCAAATTACCATGACAAATATCACATAGACCAACTAATCCAATGATTGTTATTACGAGCATGACTCATGATCAATCTATGAACATCAAGAAGCAACAATTTGAAATTCAAGGGTATCAGCAGGCACATATGCAAATCCAGTTTGGATATGGCAGCGAATAACACAGGTAGTAAATTCCAAGGATAATTTATGGTTCATTTCAGTTGGAAATTCAACTTACAGTGCCTACATATTTGAATTGCTATCATATGTTATCACTTATCTTGCCTCGATTAAATAGTTTTTTTGTCCACTGTCCTTAGCTTCCACACGGAATGCAAGGATTTAGCATGGAATGTATCATACAACATGAAAGTAGTTAAGAATAACTATGAGAAACATGCATCTGATCTTAGAGGGACTGGTGCCCATAGACATTAGGAATTTGTGCTCATAGATAGATCATTTATAGGAGGTAAGGTGCACTTTAGTTTGCAAAAATGGAGGCCTTCATAAAAGACTTGCATGGTAATACAGTGGGTGGGTTTCCATTGTTGAATAAAACAACATGCACAGTATATTAATGGTCTCCATTCAACCTGTTCATTTAAAAACTAAAAACCTTTCAGGTTCTTGTCTTTGTAGCACCAAAAAGTAAATAGTTCATACTAAATAGGGAATCAATGCATAAAAGAAGGCACATACATAGAAGACATATGGCACAAACCCAGTGTTATCATTAGTCACCAAATGTTGTTATCAGGTGATCTATGTTCTCATCTAATCATCCTTATTAATTTTGACCGATGAGAAAATTAAACTAATTACTTTCATGTTAATCCCAACTACACCAGCGGTAACCTATGAATATTCAAACTAACATCTTTTCACCAATCACCGACATAATGAACAACAAAAGCTCTGATCTTAGCATTAAAGGCATACCTTCCATTACTGAAGCAAAATGACTCACTGGACCTTTGGAGGATCTGTTAAAACAGAATCACAGTGAGTTGTTGAATGATCTCGCAAGCAAAGAAATGTGTACATCAATCATCGACAATCCATTGCCAAAAAGTCAATTTATATTTTATTTGTGTCACTGAAGCAGTGTGATGTTTTGCATTATGTTTGTTATTTTGAACAACCAAAAAAATGATGAAGAGAAAGATGAATACTAAAATCAAACGAAGAAAAGTTAAAAGTTGATTAACACACTGAGAACATAGATGTGCTAGGTATAGAAATGTTTAACTAAATAAAACATTATCTAAAAAGATGGTAAAGTTAATGGGCCCTTTGGTTAAGCATGTCCAAAGAATAATGTGGCCATGGAGAAACACAATCTTGTTTATACTATGTCACCTGATATTGGAAAAAAGCTAGAAACGCCCGAATTGTTTCCCCATAAGGTCGTGACACACCATTCCATAGAAAATATTCTCCTTCAACAATTTGATACCTGCCAAATTTTCAACTCGAGGTAGTATGGATCCAACAACAAAGTAAATTTTCTACTGTGTATATACTTTACAGGCAGAAGAAAAAGTATGGCAGAGTTAGCTTATTCATTGAAACTTTTATTGGAAAAAAAAAGGCTTGCTATGTATGCTTGTAAAGTGGCTATCAATGTCAGGGGAAAAACAAAAAGCATAAAAGAAAGAATGGATTAAGCAAGATGTCAGCAACAATAACAGTTTGTATCAGTTAGGCCAATAAATTCTAGTTAAGCCGGTAGCAAAATTATATGTTCCAAAGCTCAATCAGACAACGATCTTTGACTATGGTAGTGCCGATTGCTTACCATTCTAACTTAGCTTCCGATGCATCACGAGACAAGCGATGACCAAGTAATCGTCGAACTGCAAGTGCCTCAGAAGTGCTTTCATCAGACAGTCTCAAACATCTTGACCTTATATCCCCAACAGCTGGTCCTCCTGCGAGACATGCATAAGATTGGAAGAACACGAATGCTGCATAAATAAGCACAATCATAGCCTTGTCACAAGAACTAGTCCAGAGTATAAGCGATGGTCCTAACCGTACCAAGCACGCGGACAATCTCAGCCGTACTCCCACCGTCGTCAGATACAGGGAGAACATGGGCCACTCTGGTTGTAAGCCGCTTCATCTCTTCCACAACACCGTTGAACGCAGTGCCGCCTGAGGCAATCTCAAGGTACATTACTACAAGGTCAGTCTATCAGATACGAAGACGACGATGCAGTAGAATCGTAATGAAGAAGGAAACATGAAGCCTGGGAGCGAGATGATAAAAAGGGTGAGCACCTGAGAAAACAAGCAACGAAGGCGGATCGCTAGGGTTAGATCTAGGCGAAGGGGAGGAGGAATGAGCGAGGGCGCTGCGATTAGCGGAGATGGCGGCCATGGAGACGGCTGAGGAGAGAGGACGAGGGAAGGGCGGAGCCGGCAGAGCGGTGCCTCCCGGAACGCCGCCCGAGACCATGAACGCGGCGCCGTGCGCCGCCTCAAATTGTCACACACACACAATCTCTCTCTCTCTCTCTTACCTGTCACCAAGTAAGCACAACCGGAACGGGGAAACCTTCACTAGACAGGACACTGGCCGCGCGGCGATAAATAACACGTGAAGGGCACGTGAGTGGAAATTGCTGCCGTAGCTTTCGTCACTGGCCTATTTTATTAAAAAAAACACTTAGAAATAAAAATTTAAAAAATATATATTCTTTTTCACTGAAATGGTATCCTTTAAAAAAAAACAAATTAATGCTTTAGATTAAAATTATTTTAATTTAATCAAAATTATTATACATAAAATACTATATATTAAATAAATTTTAGTAATTTAATTAAAATTATTAAGATCGAATTAAAATAATTTTGACTTGACATTGTAATAAAGATAAATGTCAATGGCCGCCCGATCAAAAAATAAATTTATCTAATTAAAAAATCAATTAAATTAGTTAAAATTTTAATTAAGTATTATTAATACAAATTAATTAGGCATTATTTTTAAAAAATTAATATAAAAATAAATAGGGAAAAATATAATTAACTCATAAATATGATATTAATTGAACATACTTAATAATGACTCTAAAAATTATGAAAAAATCATTCTGATTGGCTAGATATTTAGTATTTGTTACCTCACTACTACTTAAATATATTAGCAATTAAAGCACTGTATTAAGCATGAAAGTGTTATAATTCCTTAAATGATATTACAATTAATGTGGGTCAGTGTTATGATACCTACATATGCAAATATTCAATTCTTTTTAATGCGATTAATGAATAAAAAATTACAAAAAATTGTAATTAAAAATATATTTATTTATTTAATATAAAATAATAATAACAATAAATGAATTAACAGTGATCGATAAATAATGAAGGTTAATGTTAAAATAAATATAAGTATATTAATAAAAATGAGATGTTGATATAATGAATATGTTTATATAGCTCATCTCCGGGTGCCCGGACCTAGTCCGGGTGCCTCTAGCGCTGCTGACGTGACGTGCCCTCGTCGAAACTTCATTCCTGAAATTTATCCACCTCCGCCCGCTCAGACCTGGTCGGGGCGCCCTGAATGCTGATGTATCCTAGCCAACGGTCGCGTGCCAGGTCAATCAGGCGCCCTCGCCAAAAGCTCCTTCCAATTCCATGCGTCCTAAGGCCCATTTTTTACAGTTTTGATTGTTTCTTGTAATACATGGTTAGTACTGCATAAAAATAATATTTCCTACAAAACAAAGTTAGCACAAATATAGTTTTACCAGTAATAAATAGTGTGACTTAAACTGTCTTTCCAAGACAAGAATCTAGTTAAGATTTTAGCTTAGGTTTCCTAAATGGACCTAAGCTGGATCGACGTCTATTGTCCCTTCGACCGGGAACGTGTCATCACTGGTTCGCTCCTATAGTGACTTACCTTCACTTATCAGTTGCAGACTTTTCTTGATCGGATCCCTTGACTTACCAGGACTTCCTGTCAGATCTCAACCAATAAGGATTTTAGCCAGTTGTCAACTCAACTGGACTTCCTTCTATCAAGTCTCAACCAACCTAGACTTCACGTCAGCTATCAACCAAACTTGACTTCAGCCTGATATCTGGTCCCTTAGACCCATCAGGATAAAATTCTGCACACTTTGTGTAACTATTAGATCACAAAGCATCTAACTTTAACTATTTGTCATTAATCAAAATCTAGGTTCAAGCATTGATGTTAGCTGCACCAACATGTAGTAGTCAAGGTCGAAAGTTGATACAAAATTTTATCACCTATGTGGACTGCCTATACATTTATCAATTTAGATTCTTACTGGATTCCCTTTTAATGACGTGGGACAGTCATACCGTATAAGGAAATTACTTACATGGCGGTGCTACTTGTACCAAGGGTAATAATTACGCTCATAATTATAATAATAATATTAAAATAAATATATTTTCTAGATAAAAACAATATAATGATTGTACTTTTAATATTTTAAAAAAATGAAACAGCAGAATGACAGATAAATAGATAATACAAATAAAAGTGCTCTTTTAATTATTTTTTTTTCCCAATAGACCACATAATTTTAATTGTTTTCTAAATAGTTTTTTCTAATATTTAAAATATGTAAAATCCTATTTTAATTTCCCTTATTTATTTTTTAAAATGCCTAAATATTAGAATGAATCTGCATGTGAAACACCCCTATAACCCATAAGGATTAGGTCATAAGTTATGATGATCAAGCTCTTTTATAAGATTTAGGGTAATATACTAATATTGAGCATCCTGGAGTTAGACTTGAAAATCATACAAACCAATAAAAAAAATATCTAACTTATAAATAAATAAAAACTCTAAAAATGACCAAATAAACTAGTAATATTAAATTATTTAATCAACTAAATAAATTTAAAAATATATTAAAAAATCTTGAAATAATAAAAGTTGATAATATCTATCCAAATCAAACTCAAATTAAGTTTGAATAGCTCATACAAATGAACTAAACTAAGGTTGAACATAAAATACAATGGCTTAATTCATTTTACATTCGATTTTATTTGATTTGATTGCCTTGAACACCATAAACGATATAAAATAAATTTAATTTTGACTTAATTCGATTATAGCCTTATTTATTTTTATTATTATTGTAAATTATGCCCCTCGAGGAATGACAAAAGTATCAGTGAATGTAAATTGGAAATAAGTCCATCAAAAAGCAATAGGAGTATCCTTAAGCAATCGAAGGGTGTAGATCTAATATATGTAAATTTAGGTATGACTTCAGAAAAAAAAGATAGATCAATTACTATTTTTTATAATAAATTTATCATGTATTTTAAATATAATTAATTAATCCATTGCATATTTTACTATATAAAATATAAAAATATCTAGTACGTGCGGTTAGATATTTACGTAAGGCCTCGGTAGATGGATAACTTCGACTGCTACCGGGCTGCTCATTGGCTAGCCAAATGCGGGACCCACCATTTTAATCCGCTAGCCCTTCTTTTCCTGTGGGCGGCGACAGTTATAAGCTACACCAACAGAAAGCAGTGTGCGGCATCGGAGAAGAGGATAAGCTTCGGCGAGGAGGAGGCCGAAGCGATCGCACGCGTCGGGTGGAGAGAGAGAGGGAGAGAGAGAGATACGGCGGCGGAGGAAGCGGCGGTGGCGAGGCCTTGAGGGCGGCGGCGGGCGGCGGCGTTGCAACCAGACGAGCGGCGGATCGAGGCCGATGGAGGAAGAGTACGTGCGGAGACACCACAGGCACGATCCCGGAGACAACCAGTGCAGCTCCACCCTCGTCAAGCACATCAGGGCTCCTGTCCATCTCGTATCCCCTCTCGATCTCTACTCTTGTTTTTTTTTTTTTTTTCAAATTTTGAATCTCGATCTTGAGGAATCGAGCTTAACCGATGATATAT
>JBAMIB010394798.1:0-10511 GCA_037177415.1 Kaempferia rotunda | reverse complement strand
TTCTTTAAGCACAAAATCCCAATGACATTTTTGATGCTTCTCAAGATGCACACTACTAGTAGGTAGTTCTCCAGCCCTTTTAAGCCTTGCCTGTGGAATCGAATATGTTGGATGTTTCTAGTTCAATAATCACATGAATTTGACATGCACCATAGACATCTGGATTATACCTCTATTAATTGAGCTTCTTTTAATATAGCATCTTCATGTGCCTTTTTCTGGCCTGAAGTGGAAGTTTGAAGGGAAGTGGTAGAC
Organism: Kaempferia rotunda; assembly: GCA_037177415.1. Lineage (NCBI taxonomy): Eukaryota > Viridiplantae > Streptophyta > Magnoliopsida > Zingiberales > Zingiberaceae > Kaempferia > Kaempferia rotunda. Next base: position 10,256 of record JBAMIB010394798.1, on the reverse strand, counting down.
AAGGAACTTCTGTTATCAAGGATGCCCTTTGGAAACCCAGCCGCTGAGGAAACTAATAACCCTGTATCTTCCGTTTTTGTAAAACTTGGTTGGTTTGAAGAAATATCCACTTTCATTGCTGATTCGCGTATGATTTCATCATTCAGTTTCTCAGGTTCTGAGTTGGCAATAGGTGTGACTTCACTCACAATCTCAGTTTTGCTATCAGAAGCATTATGTTTCTCCCGAACAACCAAGTCACTGAGGTTTAGTTGAACTGAGCAAGATGCATTATTAGCATTAATGGGGGAATCAGAATTCAATGCCTCGTTATCTTCTTTTAAAGATCTGGCATCAAGCAGAGACTGTTCAGAGATTGTCTGATCTCTAACATCTCCACCTGATCTACCATTTGCTGACCTTAGCATCAAGGGTTGCTCATCATCAGGATTTTCATTGTTAACAGCACCATTTGCAATAGTATTTTCATCCATAGAATCTGAATGTAAGTTTTTGCTAGTTGGACCTTCAACAAAATTCTTATTTCTTGTATCATCCTCGTCAAAAATGATCTTAGTTTCATCATGAGCACCAAATCCATTGATATTTCCAACATCACATGTGTTCTTACTTACACTAGACTCCAATGGGGTAGAAAGCAAACCAACTGGTATAAGACCATCCTCTACAATAAAAGCACAAGACTGAGAGGAGGTATCTTTATTCTCAGGAATAGATGAATGTTGAATATAGGAGTCATCTAACTGCATATTTTCAGTAACCTTGACTTCTTTCACTTCCTCAGGCATTTGATCTACAATCATGTTATTGGTCATGTTATTATTCTGCTCCACATCTAAAGGGATATCTGCTTGATCATCTGCCACCGAAACCTTTAGGATACAATTTTGGTTTTCATCTTTTGCATTTGAAATGGATGAGAAAGAACTATCCTGGGCTTTCATATCCTTTGATGCAGGTGCATTTGACGATGCAACTGAAGCTTTGTTGCCATGTCGAGATGCAGTATCAGTCAAACTTAAATTGGCAGAATCACGAGTTGTTCTCGATCTATTACGCCGAGCATATGCTTGGCCATTAGCCCCAGGTCGGAAGATAATAGAGTCATCTACTTCTTTCATTTTATGATTTACACCAACTTGAGATGATTGTTCCAATAGACCAACACTACCTCTTTTACCTCTATGTTTGGCATATCTCTCACCATGAACTTTGCTGTTTTCCCGTTTAAAAAGCAACAAATTGTCTCCAATATTAGTTTCACGACTCATGGAACCACCAGGTTTCCCACTGCTTTCAACTGAATCTCCATGTGGTGAAGCAGCCAATGTGAAACTACCTTTAGCTTCACTGTCAAGCAAAATCAGAAGAGAAAAAAAAGGAAAATAGTTCAATAAAACAACTGTGTGATTATTACTAAAAACACGTCCTATGCACATTGACTGGGAACAATACCTGGTAACATATGGCTCAGCATGTTGGTCTGTACAAGAAGTAGATTGTACACTGGCAGAAGCTCCATGACCAAATTTAAAATCCAATGGATTTCCACCCTGCAACAACCAAAAATAGTCAATTAAATAAGAAAAACATAGAAAAGATCAGCATGACAATTCAATAAGAATTAAAACATTAATCTGGAAATACTTTCTCAAGAAATTCAAGCTCCCTTCTTCGCTCTTCCCTAATCTCAGATTCGTGCCTGTAGTTAGCACATGATGACATTTAATCCAAGGCATTTAAAAACTAGATAAGCCAAACAACTTTCAGTGAAAACCTACTGTAGCTCAGCCTGAGCCCTCTCAATTTCTGCATGACCTGGTGAGAGTTTGGTGCCTACACCAAATCCACACTCTACAACACCTCCCATGGGCTTGTGCTTTAATCTACTGGAAGAGAATATTCTGGGCTATGCCCATACTTGCATTTGATGCTAATACATCATTAAACCAATATTTGATTTGGTGGTCTACTTCTGAAAAAAAAAAATACAGTCAGCAATGATCATAAATATGGAAGTAAAAAAAACAGAGAGAGAGAGAGAGAGAGAACAAACAATATGCATATCCATTTCCACATCCAAAAGCTAAAAATAAAAGAAAAATATAAAACTAAGCATCAGTTAAGATTTCTGTGTTTGTTTCATAGTTAACATATACTTGTGACCTTCTGCATAGGTAGAGTTAGGTTAAAATTAAACATGTGCCTATACTCTATGTCTATCTGAATCATTCCTAAAAAAGCAAGTCAGAAGTTAAAAGATACAAGGTCCATCCCTGAACATAAAAAATAGCATTAGCTGAGGCATGGTAGATGGAAAATTTGAATTCCTTAAACAAAAACCCTCTGGAGATGTTGCAATGCTTTTTTCTTATTAATTTACAACATTTTGATACACCAAGAAGTACCTCTAGTATGCTATTTGGGCATAATCATGATTTTTGTACCTTTACATCAATCCTTGGCTTATCAATCTAACATAAGGAATGTGAAGTTTAAGTTCTCAAGACAAACTCATGTATTTCCAACATAAGCAATAACCCAATAGGAGAGCAATGAAGCTGCTTCAAAAATTACTATATTAGCCAAGCTCCATTAGCAATTTCAAAAAAGCATACACGATGATAAATTTAAAACTTTGAACAGTTAGAAATGAACTTTGATGCACAATAAAATTTTGTTTCAGATGTCTTGCGAAAACTGTGTTTAAACAATTATACAATTATATATTATAGAACTAATATTCTCATTGTGAAGATGATAGAATATTAAAATGTAATATCAGTATATTCGTCTAATAATCATACTTTTAAATTACTATTTGTTCCTTCTGACACCTGCTACTTTAGTTCCAAAATTATAATGCTATTGCAACTCAGATGGTCAAAGTAAAGTGCAGCAATTGGTCAAAAAAAAAAAAAGATATTTGAATAAAACAGTTAAGTCATTGACAAGAAATGAGATTGAAACAAACCGGGAGAGAGAGTTTACAGGATGAGATTTCACTACGAGATAAAAATTGAAGGTAACATTCCCAGAACTTCTCAGAAGATCTATTACTAAACCATGTGAAGACAGACATTAGTAATACATTTTATCCCCACACGCACAAAAAAAAAAGTGTTTTTAAGTCGTCTTCAGATTTTTAAAACAAAACCTATGGTAAATAAGGTATTCAAGGAAAATCAATATTCCCTACCTAGCCAGTGGGAATATTTGGTCACATTTACATATTACAAAAGTAAGACATGTTGACACAAACCAGTATTAGAAAATCACCTAGCATACTACCTGTAGGTGATAAAATCACCTACAGGAAGTATTCCTGTAGTTGACTATTCCTTCTTCTCATATATGGTTATTGGCTGGTTATGATGATAATTGATTATCAACACATGAGGTCACATAAACTGGATCTCATAAATGAGGTCACATCTGCACATGGAGGATATTTCTGGACATGGAGATCAGAATCCAACCTCAAGTGCATCTTGGTTAGACATCTGGAAAGCAAATTATAACAGCTAATCTATCTAAAGCAGTTCTCAGCAGTTTTTTGGCATGAACTGGCAAACAAGTGATCATTAGGCAATTTGGACCCTTATCTCCTACTCCATTCCTTGAGGATAAGAATTGTTTTGGTCAAATGTTTATAACCAACCAAATCGGCTACGGGGATCCATCCAATTCAACTCCATACCAAACAGTCATAAGGTTGGTCATCAAAAGCTATGTTGTCACCTTAATTCTGTTTGTAGATGGATTAAAAAGACCCCTTACGTGAATTGGATGTTTATAGTCCACCTCGTGTCATGCCCATATTAGAGTAATCTAAACATTAGGAGTCCTTGGAAATGCAAATTTCTCTCTTACCCCAGCTTTCAATAAATTAGGCAATGGACTAGACACCAATAGAACCCACTCTTTATGGACACTCTTGATTGGCAGGTTCATCTTCCCTAGTCTAAGACCAAAATGAGTAACTTTCCATGTTCAGAGTGTTCTCTAGAGGCTGAATCCAATGAAAACTTGACACCAAGCACTATTGTAAAGAGACATCCTTCTTTCAATTTCCTTCCTTGTTAACGTTGTCTTTAGTTGTTTTTATATTCTTTGAATATTTGATCTTTGTGCAATTCCACTATAGTGGACAAAATTATGTTGAAGTCTAACTAGCTGAATTCACTAAGTGTGTCCGTAGCATACATTTGTTAAGTAAGAATCACATGTATTTACATAAACAATCATCTCAACTTGTGCACTGAAAGCAGTTGTCTTCAAATAAAGGAGAAAAAAATAAGGAGGTGGATAAATAGCAGGAAACAAACTGAAATGATGGAGAAAGACAACCTGGACAAATTTCCAGAAGCAACAAGCAAGTTAGCATCAATGAACTTATTCCCACCCTAGGCATTCTCTCTTGAACCAAAAACTCCGTTAATGGAATGCATAGATAAGCACATGTCTTATGATTAAGGACACATAAGCAACATTGATATTCCTGGGTAAATTTGCTGACAGCAAGTAGAGCACATTGAGAGCTCATCCTAACAAGTGACTACACGCATGCAAAGAGTAGCAGAAACATTGAATCACACGAAAAGGAACTAAACAACTATTAAAACAATGCTAAAGAGAACAATTCAGAGCTTACAACTACAAGACAATGCCATTTGCATTACGAAAAAATGGCAGGACTGAAAAGTAGTACCTTTGCGGGCAAATTCAATAGCTCAAAGTCACTTTCGCGCAAGGATTACAACAATTCAATTGAAAGGAAGGTCCCGAAAAGCGTAGCAGGCGAAGGTCGTCCCCCTATGGTGAGGGGTGAAGAAAACAGCGTTGTCTGACGTTGGTCAGAGCACGAAACTAAAATAGTAAAATCTAAAAGCATCAGAAAGTGGTAATTGGCGAAGAATGAGCTCGCCGGAGGACCAAGGAGGCGGGTCGTAAGCTAGGCTAGGGTTAGGGCTCGACGCAGGGATGAACGGAAGGAAGCACCAAAAGAGGTCGAGATGAATGCTAAGATTTCGCTCGACCAAAGGAAGAATCCGACGATATCGCCGGGACGGGGACAACAGTTAGGGTTCTTAGAATCAAGGCTTATTAGGGTTCGTGATCGAAGTCGAGAGCGAAGGAGGGAGGAGGGGAAGGTCGCGTAGGGGGAGATTGCACAAGGAGATGTAAGAGCACAGGGATGGTCCGGTCGAATTCAACCAGGTCGGCTCCATTGGCCGAACCGGACGCCTGACACGAATTGGACTCAAAATGACCGATCCGGATTTGGAGGATCCACTCAATGGATCTGGGATCTGCATGAGTTTGGAACCTCCAATCAGAGATCAAACAAAAATTGAGAACGATCGATAATTATAAGGGCGCGCCGACGGATTGACAAAGATGATATATTATAGATTAATTTGAGATTGATTTTTAACGGGTTGTGGAACCTCTCTAGATTACTTTACCTTATGTATATATTGATGTTGTTATTGTTGTTATTATTGATAATCTGAGAGGTTAAGAGGAGAACATATGAACCGGTTAATTTTCTTAGGCTTAAGGCACTTCATTCACAATTCATATTTATGAGCGACCTGACGGGCGAACCGGTCATATGGATTGATTGAATATACTAGTAATCATCTATCAGGGAATATTCTGGTAGCTTAGAGTCCAAAAGCTTCCAAAGATTTATAGAAGGTTTCTCCTTCACCCTTTACACCCTATACTTTCCGGAAAAAAATATTCATTATCCCCTCAATACAACTGAGGCCTAAGAGCTAGAGTAAAGATGTATGCATATCTACAGAGAATGGATTTTTTGGCGGCTCATACTTTAGAATTGTTGAGAATATTGTTCATTTTCTACATTCTACTTCCTGTAGACTGTATTTTTTTTTATAACGAAGACGATTTTTTACTTGAGCGTCGGAGTACCCGAACTAGAGAAATCTTCCTTGGTTTTCAGTGCTAACGTTTGATTGATCAATATGCACATGCCTAGTGGTGCTTCGGTCATCTCTGCTGTGGTGTGCATGAGAAGGTTGTAAGTCTCCACTTTCTGTCATTCTCTCTCCTTACCATCTACTATCTGTTAAACTCTTGCTTTGGCCTCCAGGGCTAACCCAGGTGGTTGGGCATGGGAGCGTGGTCGAAGAGGTCAGGGGTCGATTCCCGCTAAGGAGAGTTTCGTTGGGTCAATTCCCGCAGTTGGGATCCTCTGACCACAATCCCTAGTCCATTCCTGGACCAATGCACATCAGCCGTTGGATCGGAGATAAGATCCAAATATTGATTCCTCTTGAACTGATCCAACGGTTGATGACATTGGTCATAGGGATGGATCAAGGATTATGGTCCAGAGGATCCCTGCTCCAATTCCCGCCCATGCCCTGCTCACCTGGGTTCCTATTGAACCTTCTCCCAATGGCATGGGGCAGTCGTGAGGGACCGCTAACGTAACGGTTCCACTTTTTTTTCTTAAACTCTTGCTTTACATCATCGACTTATTATATTCTCTACCCTCATTACTATTAACATTGCATATTCCTTGGATCCCTCATCCTTAGATCCACCTAAGTTTTCTCCACCAAATTTTTTACTACTTTCGCTATTTCATCATCCAACCCCAAGTTTTCCATCTGCTACTATTTTCGGATAGGATCATATAAGTATAGAAAATATCTGATACTTTAATGGGTATAAGTATGAAGATGAAAAATACGAATCCGATTTATTGTCACCCCTAATTGATACTTATAAAATTGATTTTTAGCATATATGAAATGTATTATGGTAGTCTAACTCCGTACAAATTATCAATATACTGAGAGAAAATTTCTATAATTTATCTATCTGCTAGATTGTATAAAATAGTCCTAAAAGGATCCTGAATGAGAATTATCACCATTTTACTGTCATAAAAAAATAATTTATTTATTATAAAAAACTAATTTAACACTAGTTAAAGTTATTTCAATTTCATCATGTTAATCATTTTGTTTGCTCATGTGGCAATCACGGGTGACTACTAGCTATTAGTGCAAATGGTCAAGACATGAGGGAAGTATATGCTCGGAATCATTTTGTTTACTCATGAGTCATGAATTAGTGGTGAAGTTGTGTGTCCCGTCTCTTAAATTTATTTGATAGCAAAATATGAAGTCGGCATGCTCAACAAACTCAGAAAAATAAACTGCACAACAGTTTGCATGCATACGCTTACACCAGGATCCCTCAACTTCGAGATGTCGTGACTCGGCGTGTGAGCGGCACGAGCGATTCTCTCCTCACCTAAATCCAATTCGCGGGTCCATGATCTTGAAGTTTCCAAAGTACCCCCTTCGCTTCCATCATTTACGATTTTATCATTAGTGGTCGAGTGTAAGGGATGGTCATTTTGGTAATTGGCGTAAAAAGTACAACTGCAAGCTTGTCCAGCTCCCCTCTATTTATAGGAGCTACCTCCTCCCCGTTCGTTGTGGTTCGGATTCAACACTCCGTACCTTGTTTCTTGGTCCTAGAAGAGATCGAGATCGGGAGATGCTTATTTTTCTAGGTGACGAGGAGGATGGGTTGCAACGGTTGTTGTGTGCTACGCGAGGGCTGCAGCAAAGGGTGTCCCATCCGCCCTTTGCTTGCACTAGATCAAGAGCCCCGAGGTGCAGGCCAACGACAGCCATCTTCGTCGCCAAGTTCTACGACCGCGCTAGCCTCATCAACCTCAATATTAGTGTCGGCCCCGATCACCTTTGTCCGAGTACTTGTTTTTTTCCTTCAATTGATCCCTTCGATTCTTTTTAATTACTTTCTTAGTTTTGATCACAATTGAGGATCGAGGGATTTGATGCGATTTGAATTGATCGATTGGTATTCAGCTATATTTGGGTCGCTTTTGTACGAGGCTTGTGGGAGTGGTGAGCTAAGTCGTCGAACAACCCCTCATGCTACACTCAGGATGACAATAGGTCGAATTCGGATTGAATTTTATATTCTCTGTGATAAGTATAGGATATCCAATGTACATATTCATAGTCATTAAAAGATCAGATATTTATACTTATAATTTTTCTTGTTTCTATCTAACTATTATCATTTAACCAAAATATATTAAAATTATATATATAATTAAAAAAAGATTATCATTTAATCAAATATTCGGGTTAGATATTAGGTATTGATAGTCCCTTCATACCCTCCTTTGTTCATATCGAATATTGAATCCTCCATCGAGTTCAGGTGAATTGTCAGCCTATATTGCATCAGATTCGCTAGAACATTCATGTGGCGTATAGTTTAGAATGTAGGAATGAGAATGAAAATGAAAATATATTTGATAGTAGATTGGAATAGAAATAAGTTTAGTCATTCTAATATAGTTTATAAACTCTGATTAGGTATGATTACATTTTTAAAATTAAAATTATTATTATTATTATTATTATTATTATTATCATTAGTTTTATTTTTCTCTCTCCCTTTTATTCTCTCATGATTATCTATTTAAGTTTTTTTCCTATTTTTTCTAATGTTTTATTTTTATTTTTTCAATTTTTCCATCCCCCATTTTTTTTTTTCAATTTTTCAATTTTTTTATATTTTATATTTTCCATTTTTAAATTTGTTTTTATTTTCAATTTTTTTTTTCAATTTTTTTTTTCCCATTTTTTTTCAAATTTTTATTTTTTATTTTTCCAAAATTTTCCCAATTTTTGTTTTTTTTTCAAAGATTTTTTAATTTTATTTTCCATTTTTCTATTTATTTTCGATTTTTTTGTTTTTTTTTTACTTTTTTCTAACAAGTGGCTGTCATCGGCCCCTGGCGCCGTTGGAGCCGCAAGATTGTTATTGCCCGAAGGAGAGAATGTAATGGAAAATGAATTCTAAACTCATCAATATATTTTATATTTTATCCATTCTCAAATATTTAAGAATAATTTTATTCTAGTATTTTAAAATCCATTAATAAACATCTTCATTTAAAAATGACTTCATTACTTCATTCTTAAAATCCTAAACCAAAACAACACCTTAGCTTTCTGTCTGTTTCGTCCAGCAAACTAATTATTAACGATTTTTTACTGAACCACGTAGTTTCGTTTGTAAAATACTCAATTCACGTACATAACTTTTAAAATAACCAAATAACATACATGTTTCCATTTTTACCCTCACCACTTTTCAACGCAATACTCCACGTCATCTCCCTCTCGTTTGATGCATCCGAACCACATTTTCATGCTACGATCGGTATTCCTGCGTGCGAAGCAAGGTCATCTTTTTTGTCGGGTTTAGGGTGCAACAACTTGTTTCCGACTCCGACGGCCGGCGGCAACGGTGCATACATTTTGATGCAATAGTCCACCTTCTTCGTCAAACGTAAGGTGCAGCAACTCAACGTGCAAAGTTCATCTTCTTCGTCCGATTTAGGTTGCAGCAACTTGTTTCTGACTCCGACTGGAGGCAATGGTGCCCTCAAATATTGTTCAGCAAACGTAAACCTAAACACCATGGTGCAACACAATGCACCTTCTTCGTCAAAAAGCAACGTGCAGCAACTCAATGGTGCAACGTCTGAATCAACACAGTGCACCTTCTTTTGCTGACCACGGTGCAACGTCCAAATAAAAACCAAGTCTGGCAATGGTGCATCTTCTTTGTCAAACCTAAACCAAAACACTGGTTGAGCGAGGTATGTTATTTATTTGGGTCAGCGTTCAAAGCTTCTGTAGGTTGAAAATCATTGTTCATGTAGCTTGACAACTTTCGACACTATTCAGGATATTGCAATCATTCAAGATTCTGAAGCATCGGGAACATTTAAAATCCCACAGAGGACGAAACTTTTCACTGCGATAAATCAAGAGATCGATGTATGTTGTGTTCAACTGTAATTTAGCTATCTTTTTTACTTTTGTATGTATTAGTATTATCAATTTGTAGAATAACATTTTCAATTTTTAGATGTATTTATTTAACTTTTTAAATTAAATCGCTACTATTGTTTCTTAAAGATAAATCGTAAAAGATTTATAGTACCAATTTAATAACATACACTTTTAATGATATATTATTTCCTTGATGCGAATAATGTTTTTTTTAATATTCATAGTTTTAATAGAATTTTTGTTTGTAATGTGCTTAATTTCTGAATGTATGAATGCAGGGAAGATTAAATTTCTGAGAAGGTTCTCACAGTTATGATGCAATCTATAGATTCACAAATAGACAATCGAAACAAGTCCATAACTTCA
>JBAMIB010394781.1:0-10513 GCA_037177415.1 Kaempferia rotunda | reverse complement strand
ATTATCTTCAATCACAATGTGACTCTCCTCCACTTGGTGCATCTCATCAAGCAAAGGTGGAGATGGAGATGGTCTTCTTATGTGCTCGGTAGCCTTTTGAGCAACTTCTTGAGGATCACCCAAGACACATCCACTCCTTAATTTAAGTCAGTTCAATGATCCGCCGGGTTGTCTTCGGGCTTCTGGGATAATTTTCTTATTCTCTAGAAGGATTACTAGCCAATTGAGCAATTTGAGTATCAAGCATCTTTGAATGTTTCTATTGGTTGTCCATCCTTGAGGTGAGTTGCTTGATATCATTCTTCATTTCACTACCGGTAACAATTAATCCTTTTATCATTTTCTCAAGTTTAGATTAGACTTGATCATGATTAGTGCCTTGGATAATTTGATTGTTGCTTGAAGATGTTTGCCCAAACTCTCCATTATTGTTGTTGCGGTAGGAGAAGTTTGGGTGATTCTTCCAACCCGGATTATAGGTGTTTGAATATGGATTATTTTGATGAGGGAAATTTCTAAGTGAATCACATTGCTCCACTTGATTCAATTGATTCACTACATTCCCAAGTGGGCAAGCTTCTTTCCCATGATTAAAACTTCCACAAACATCACAAGAAGAATTAATAGAACTAGCCGAGTTGGCTCCAAGTAATTTAGACAATGTATCCACTCTTGCCGCTAAAGCATCAACTTTATCAATGTTAAATTTCCCGGGAGCAAGCATGGTGCTACTTCTCTGAAGCCCATTGATGATGATTCATTGCAACATTTTCAATAATATCTTCGGCCTCATCTAAATTTTTATTCATAATACCTCCATCGGTAGCAAAGTCCATGAATACCTTGCTTTGATAATTGAAACAATTATAAAATGTATGAAGAATCAACCATCTCTCTAAGTCTTGATGGGAACACTAGCGGAGTGTATTTTTAAATCTATCACATGCTTCATTTAAAGATTCTGAGTCACACTGTCTGAAGCTAGAAATTTGATTATTCATGTGTGCGGTCTTGCTTGGAGGATAGAATTTCTCTAAGAACATTTGCTCACATTGAGCCCAAGAATTAATACTATTAGGTGCCAGAGAGTTCAACAACGCTTTAGCTCTATCTCTCAATGAGAATCCGAATAGCAATAATCTGATGGCCTATGGAGGAACACCGTTCATTTTCATAGTTGAACATATTTCATAGAAAATTTTGAGATGTTGGTTAGGATCCTCATTCGGTCCTCCACCAAATTGATTCTATTTCATCATATGAATGAAAGCCAGTTTGATTTCAAAGTTATTTGCTTCCACTATAGGTCTTGTAATGCTTGACCTCACTCCACGTGCATAAGGTGCGACATAATCCTTTAGTAATTTGTCGGACATGTTGGTTTGCTCTTGCTCTTGTTGGTTTCTTTGCAGGTTTTGCCTTTGGTGATAAGTCCAGTCTATCTCTGGATCAAATGAAAATAAACCTGCACTATCTCTTCTTCGCATGCAAGAGTGAGACTTCATAAAATAAGATGTGCTCTTTTAAGCTCAAAAAGAATGAATGAAGAAATGAAAGAAAAGAATGCAAATACAAATTGAATGCACTAAAATAGCAGAGAAAAGTATGCAAAGAAAAAGAAGAGTAAAAATGTACTAGAGCAGTAAAGGAAAGAATGTAAAAGAAAAACACTAGAGTAAAAAAGTACAAGTAAAATGAAAAAGCAAGAATCTAGGCTATTCTTAGAACTCTTTACTAATGTTAGACACAATTCCCCGGCAACAGCATAAAAAACTTGATACACCACAAGTGTATGAGAAATATCGAAGTAATATAAAAGATTATCGTATCCATAGGAAATTGGGTTCTAAGTACTAGCTGGTGTGCTCACATGGATTAGCTAGATGAACCTATGCAATGTGACAGAAACAAAGTAAAAGAAAGTGAGAACTAGTAAGTGAAGAAAGCAAAAGAAAAAGAAAACAAAGGAACCAAAGCCTAAGAAAGTGTCTTGACAGTGAGTTTCATTGTGTCAGATGATTGATAAAAGATCATTAGCCAATCCCTAGTTTCCATTCCTAGATTTGTAGGTATCCTATATGTGTACCAAACATCCCCCATTGGAGAGTTAGTTACTCCTACTTAGTCTTCCTTAATGATAGCAAGAAAGGATTACCCCTATTAATAGGGCTCCATGGTCATACATTCTCTCGATTAACTCAAGCTCTTCCTAACACTGAGTTAAGTAGGAGCGATCAAGCACAAAGGACACCTTACAAGATCATACTTCTTACCGGAATTTCTTCCGTAGAGTAGGGATGCATCTGCCACCAAGGCCCCTTCTACACGTGTCTACGGACTACTCATCCATTCAAAGACAATCATATATCAAGTAATACATCTATGTAGATTAAGTTCACAACATACCACAATCGATTGTACAATTACAATCATTCCAAGAATATAAGATATTGTACAATATTCTAAGGTTATAACCTATAAGATCACATATATCATTCTTGGACACATACAACAAGATCACACACATAACATATCCAAGATTCATCATGTGCATCAACAAACCAACTAAAGACATTCATTCAAACACAAAGAGGGCAAATCCACAAGATTACACAATCAATTATAAGACCAAATCCAAGAATCTCATCAAAAAGGGATTACAAGGCAAAATCAATGAATAATATCAATCATCCTCTCAAAATCAAACCCAATACTCAAGATCGTAAATCCACTCAAGATCCATGGAAAAGAAACCAAGAAGATAAGGAGAAGATGAGTTCTTGTAATCAAACCCAAGTTGCAAGGAATCGACGAGGAATTGATACAAGAAACTTATCTTAGAATTCTTTCTTCTCGAGATCTCTCTAAGAATCGACATTGCAACCAAGAAGACTCGAGAAATCCTACTCTGGAGCCTCAGAAATGCCTCATAACTTCAGCAGTCACCCGAAGGGGTGAAACCTCCTTACTTTAGAAAGTGGGGGAAAACCCCTTTAAATAGCAAATGCCTCCAGCCCGCCACACGGCTGCCCACAGGATAGTGTAGATCCACACGATCGTGTCGGGCTGAAAGTCACATGGCCGCGTACTAAACACACGGTTGTGTAGGGCTTTGATCTGCTAAAGCCACACAGGCACATGGAAGTCACACGGCCAGGTGTGGCTGGAATCAGGAACGCTGCAGGTCTTCTTGTCACATGGCCATGTCAGGCTCTATTGTGCCGAAAGTGCATAGTCATGTGAGATTCACACAACCGTGCAGGGTTTCATTCGGCCAAGGGTGCACGGGTGCGAATGAATCACACAGCTGTGTGAGATGTCACACGATCGTGTGGAGTATGGTGCATGGCTTTGTACTCCTTGGCTCAAACCCACACTGCTGATACTTCGCCTGCTCATCCGTGGAATTCCTCCGTGTCTTCCAAATGCTTCCGAACACGCTTCAAAGCGTCCAAAAGGTTTTAAAATGCTCCAAAACATGCTCCTGTAAATGAAAACCATGCACCAATTGATCTCCAAACAAATAGGCGTAATTATACTGAAATAAATATAAAAGGTAATACAATGACACAAATCATACATAAGAATATCAAAGTGATGTACAATAATCATGCATAATAATAGGTATAATCTACACACATCAGCTTCATCCAGACTTTTATTCATCAAAGAACCTCCAGCAAATGAATCCAATATTGATTTGTTTGAGAATTAAAGCCCCATGTAAAATATGAGCACTGTCAGCCATCTTTCCAATCCATGATAAGGACACTGTCTTAATAAATTGTTGAATCTAATCCATGCTTTAAATAGTACCTCTCTATCTTCTTGAGCAAAATTTGCGATTTTATTCCTTATATATGTTGTTATGCTTGGAGGATAATAATGATTCAGAAAAAGCTGCTATAAATGTTCCCAACTTGTAATGCTCTGAGGGCAGAGAGAATGAAACCATGTATTTGCCCTATCCTTGGTACTAAATGGGAAAGCCAACAATCGAACTACATTATATGACACTTGTTCTTGATTTACAATATTGCAGAGCTCCAAAAATGTCTCAAGGTGCATATAAGGATTATCTAAATTCTCTTCCCCAAACTTGTGATTGTTTATCATAGTAATCAACTTGGGGTATAATTTAAAACTTTTAGCTTTAATATGAGGTAGCACAATGGGAAATAAAAATCTTACAGATATAGGTACACTAAAATCCCTTAAAGTTCTGCTCAAAATATAATAGCTCATGGTTGAAAAAATATTTTAGCTTTTTGATAAAAAATTGAAAGTAAGAAAAATGCAGAAAAATGAAATGTAGAAAATAAAAGAAGAAAAACTATATGCACTAAAAGAAGAGAAAATGTCTAGAGTAACTCATATGTTAATCAACTAATGTTAATGCAAACTCTCCCCGGCAATGACACCAAAAACTTGTTATATCTCCGTAAGTGTACAAAAATATCCCAAGTAATATAAAAGATTATCGTATCCACAGGGACTATAATTAAGCACTTGTTGACTTTGCACAGTGAATTATCTAGATTGTGTTGGAAGGAGAAACAGTGGAAAAGAGAAGAGAGAGAAGAAGTGGAAAGAAAGTGATCTTTGGGAAGGAGAATGATTCTAGGTTTTGATTTCCTTATGATAGTTATTGATGTACTATGGATTGCTCATCTCCTATTCTCTATACCTATGTCTTATATTTAACTATATATCCAACACTAACCCACGATGGTGTATCGAAATATTCCCCCTTATGTGTATCCTATGTCACTAAGTAGGGTAGGTAACCTAGAAAGTCTGGTTAAAGGATTGTCTTATCACTAGGCTCCCCGGTCATACGTCTCTAGATTAACTAAACACTTCCTAACATAGAATTAAGAAGAATTCATTAAGTACATAGATCGACCATGCATAGAATATTGTCCTCCCTTAAGAGGGTATACTCTAGATGAGAGGAGAGATACCCGTTGTCACCAAGGCCTTGTCACTTCAATCTAGATCACCCCATCTTAAGGAATGAACAATATATACACTTATTCAATCAAATGAAACATTTAAGCACACAACCTTCACTCAAACATTTCATCAAACAGGAACAAAGCCATAAGCATGGCATTAAACAAGGAAAGTAACAAAACCATAGATTTTACATCAACAACACATCCAAATACTTCCTACACCGTAAGAATCAAATATCTACTCCATTACAAGGAGTGTACAACCAATATACAATAGATTTAAGCAATCTACAAATGAATACAAGAAGAGAATGAGGAAGGAATGTTTATAAATGAAGTGTTGGTCTTCTCCATTGCTCTCCTTGCTTCAGAGGTGGATGGATTGCTAGAGGTGTCTCTAGATATAGATCTAGGGTTCCCCCAAGGGGGAGAACCCTTCTTCAAGCCTAGAGGTGGAGCTCCAAGATAAAGATGGAAGAAAATGGGAGAAACCCCATTTTATAGTGTTGTTTCCTTGTTCTACACAAGCGAGTGCACGGTCGTACAAGGGAAGCCACGGCTAGAAGCAGAATCAGGGCACATGGTCATGCATTTTCGCACGTCCATGCATGGTTTAACTCTGGAAATGGTGCACAACCGTGCACAAGTACATGGTCGTGCAGGGTTTCTGTTGGATAGTTGCACACGATCAGGCACACGGTCATGCAAGATTGCACGGCCAGGAGGGGATTGCCACGGGATTGCCCACATGGTCGTGAAAAACTTCATGGCGATGTAGGGTTTCTTGTTGGAATTCTGTACCTTTTCTTGTATGGCAGTGCAAGGTGTCACAAGGTCGTGCAATATGACTCATGTTCGTGTGAGCCCTATTTCTGCCTTGTGTGTTGGAATTCTTCCCCTTTTGCTTCATTTTCACTCTGGTCATGCAGCAGGCTTTATCTCAAAATTATTGGTCACAAAGATGGTCTGGCGATGCTACATCAAAGACCACAAGCATACGGTGTTGCGTAATCCTTAAGAGGTTTGTCTACTATGGTTTATCTTGCTTGTTCCACTTGTTTCTTTTGTAGAATTTTTCTTCTTCTAAATATCCTTTCAATCTCAAGATCTATTAGTAGTAAATCTATTGCACTGTTAGTCCTTTGTATGCAAGAGCAACTCAAGTCAAGATTAATTTGTTTTGATTTTCTCTTTATAAAAGAATATAAATGCAAAAAAAAAATTGCAAGAATTCAATGTGCAAAAATTAAAAGTATGAAAGTGAAAGCTATGTATGAAAACTAAAATGCAAAATAAAATATTTACAAAAGAAAGAAAATAATGTCTAGTCTAACTTAAGTGTTCCTCAACTAATGTTAAACACAATCCTAGCAACGTCGCTAAAAACTTATTATGCTACCTCAAGTGCATGGTTACATCATCAATAATAAAATATATCGAACCCATAGGGAATGGTTGAGCACTAGTGATTGACCAAGGTAAGCTAGCTAAATGATCAAAGTGTTCGTAAAAGGTTGCATTAAAGAGAGAGAGAGAGAGAGAGTTGGTTGAGAAAACTAGTCAAGGAGGATGTTCTAGGGATTCGGTTTCACTATAATGCTAATCAATGTGCTATGAATTATCCATCTCTCATCCTCTATCCCTATGCATATGTAGGAAGTTTAACTACACTCCCCCGTGATGGTCATATCAGAGTATTACCCCCATGATTACCCTATGGCTCTAGGTAGTAGAGATAACCTAAGAAGTCTGATTAAAGAGATATCCTTTGTCACTAAGCCTCCCCCCCCCTGATTATATGTTCCTATATTACATAAGACTCTTATTAATACAAGGTTAGGAATAACTCATTAAGCCTAATCAGAAGCTCCCATGTAATGAATTACCCTCCCTTTCAAGACGACACTGTCGAAAGTCTGGTTAAAAGGATACCCCCTATCGCGGGGCCTCCCTGTCATACAATCTAGGGCATCCCCTCTACGATCCGAGCAATCAAGACATTTAATCAATTAAACATGGCATTCAAGTATAATCACATTACGTACACATTCAATCAAATAGATATAATACATAAACATGTCATTTGGATAGAAAATTAGCAAATCCATAGAATTCACATCAATCACACATCACAATTACTCCCTTAATCCAAAAACAATGTGATCTACTCAATAACATGAAGAATTACATCCAAAAACATAAAGATTATGAGCTTCTTAATAAAATCAATAAGAAGGGAGAAGGAAAGTTAATCCAATGTGATGGCAAGTCTTTGAATCCAATCCTTGCTTTCAAAGGAGGAGGAGATGACAAAAATGGCCTCGAATCTTCGATTGGAGTGTAAAAGGAATGTCTTGTACTAGCGAGTCTCCCCAAGGGGAAACTCTTCCTCCTCTTGAAAGGGGGAAGAACACCCTTTTATAGGTGAGACAAAGCCCCCTTGACATGGGCCGTGTCATGACCATGCCTCCTAGTCATGGCCAAGTCCTGGTCATCTAGATCTGGTGAAGCATGGTTGTGCCTCTAGGGCACTATCGTGTCTGACTTTTCTAAATCAGAGGAAACATGATAGTGCCTCTGAGCACAACTATGTCTTGTTTCTTCAAGTAGGGGAGGCATAGCTATGTGAAACCATATGGCAACCTTTCTATTGGCTTTGGTTGGAGCCTTGTCTTTGTCCGATGATAGACACAGTCGTGCAGGGGAGCACAATCATGTCATAGATTCTTTACAGCAAGGGAGGCATGGTGGTGTGATACCACACGGTCGTGCCCCTGTTGGGTTATGGTTGCACATAGCCACCTCCAATGGAAGACACGGTCGTGCCAAGAGGCACAACCGTGTCTAGGCATGGCTTCTCTAGGAGGTACGACCAGTCTTTACTCCTTTTCTAGCATAACTCCGAGGTGCGTTTTATCTCCATTTCTTCTCCAAACTGCGTTCTTCCAATTAGAAAACAAACACTTGCAGATCTCCAATAAAGAGAGCAATAATGATAAAATAGGGTGTAATAGCATAGATCGTAATAAAGAAATACAAGTAAATGTGAGTCAAAACATGGATAAAAGTGTATACAAACTACGCACATCATTCCTCTATCTCACTCTCTCTCTCTCCTCCTTTCAAGGCTTCTCCCAACCTCTATTTGTCTAGATAATTCACTGTGCAAAGTCAACTAGTGCTTAATCAACAGTCTCTATAGGATCAATATTTTTATTACTAATGATGTACCTATGCACTTGTGGCTTCATAACAATTTTTTGGCGCCATTGTTGGGGATTGTTTTCGATTAAGATTAGTTAGATGGGATGATCTACCACAAACCATGCAAATGTTATTAGTTGGTTTAGGGGAAGGGTTAGCATCTTTTTAGAAGAGGTGACATATGGCAGATGGATGGGTTAGACTACCACATTCTCTGTAGATGTTCACAAATTGCTCAGTATCCAAATTATTAGTTGCATTGAAGCCTCCAAGTTGCCAAGAATATCAATCTATAGCTAAAGAAAATTACTATTCTCACTTGAAATAATAGCAATAAAATCACATGATATAGAAACTAATCATGAAATTGCAAATGGATATAGAAGATCTAAAATAATCAAGGCACTCAACTAGTTTTTGTATTGATTAAAAAAATAAAATACAAAATCTAAAAATAAAAAGAAAAATATTTAAAGTAACTCATTTTACTAATCAACTAATATTAACCAAAAATAGTTTCCAGCAACGACGCCAAAAAATTATTATGAAGCCACAAGTGCACAGCTACATCGTCAGTAATAAAAATATCAATCCCATAAGGATTGTTGATTAAACACTAGTTGACTATAAATGATGAGTTATCTAGATGTTCGAAGGTTGGTTCACTAGCGTTTGAGAACTAGGAATTGAGAGAAGAGTGTAAGAAGAAACGAGAGAGAAGAGAGAGAGAAAGAGTGTGAGTGCAAGTGATCAAATAAAAAGGTGAAGTTGAATTAGGGGATGAATGATTCTAGAAGTTCAGTTTCACTATGCTGCTAATTAATATCCTTATGTATTGTTGATCTTCTTACCTCCATGCCTACACTTTGTAGGATTTCTAACTAAAGCCTGACATAACCCCGTGAAGATCACACCAGAGAGTTTACCCAAGTCTTAATGTCATTAAGTAAAGAAGAGACTTTAGGGTGGTTCGCTTAATGGGTTATGTTAGAGGTAATCTTGAGGGTCCGTGTGACCATGAGTTTTGCTATTTAGGCAAAGAGTTTAAGTTATGTTACTTTTGTATTCGATATGTGTATTTGAGTTGTGCAAGTTTGCAGAATACACATATGACTTAGCTTGATGACTTCAGGTCCGATGAAGGATGAAACATCCGAGCGACTATGGACAAGGCAGTAAGGATAAGAGCCAAGAGAAGCACACTTCGAGGTATACACGAAGGATGACATTCAGAACAAGTCGCGAAGCTATAGGCTTGAATGTATCCAAAGGACGAGACCCAAAGGAAGAAGGCTTGAAGGCAAGAGGTTAAGGCCGCGTGGAAAACTTAAGTGAGTCATGAGGGTCCAAGTGAGAGAGAAATATACTCAGGAAGGGAAACCCTAATTTTAGGGTTGACCAGTCGATTGGTGTTTGTATCAGTTGTCTAGGGGTAGGGCACCGAATGTTTCTATGCTCGATGGCTACTGAGACCAGTCAAATAATGTTGGTACCAGTTGACTGGTAAATAGTCGTTGGAGAGCCATTAGCCAATCAACAATCGACTTGTGCATAGACCAATCGACTGGTAACGGTAAAATCAGGTTGCTAATTTTCCCAAGCTATATATAAGGGAGCTTAGGGTGGTTGGCCTTGGTTGACGAAATTAGTAGTGGTCAACCCTAATTAGTAGTCTTCTAAACTAAAACAAATCCAAGATCTTGTTGAGGTTATAGAGAGGTTTCTCCTTCAACAAGGAAAATCATGCTAGCCATAATTTTTTGGAGACTAATCTACAAACTGATCAGGATCGTCTACCTTACGGACAATCATAGAGTATGAGATTTATCTCCGAATGACGTTAAACGAAAGTGTTAACGGTTTGTCTTCTTCCTTTTCATTTTAGTCTTTGTAATTTCACTTATGAACTAAACATTGTAGGAAGAAAAGTGATTTGGGTGACGTTTATTTAATCCCCTTCTAGTCGTGCCAAAGATCCCTAACATTTAGAAGTTATTCTCATACTTTATATTCATTTTAATTATCACACATCTCTCATACATGATATTTTTTTATGCAGTTTTGTTCCAGAAGGTCACCAGGCAGCATCCTACATATCCAAAAAGTTAAAGAATGATTTTCCACAGGAGGTACTACATGGCACCTCATGGACCAGGAGATGAACATTTTTTATTATGATGAACTTTTACTAAGCATTTTGAATAAAAATGTATTTATAAATAACATGATACTAATTATGAAAATTTATTGTTGCAGAATATATATGTTTTGGAGGATTGTTGGGATGTATACTGAAAGCCTAGCCTTTTGAATAGACATCTTTATTTTGAAATTAGAATCACATGATCATT
>JBAMIB010394756.1:0-10515 GCA_037177415.1 Kaempferia rotunda | reverse complement strand
GGCCGGTCGGTTCATACTGTCATGGTGCTCAATCAGACAGTCCGACCGGCTTTAGACCTTGGCAATTTGAGCTAATCACCAACCGGCCTGCTGGGAAGAAGACTTCAGTGGTTGGGGGCGGTCTCGGTTTGTCTTATGCCTGACCGGAGAATGATCCGCTCGGCGGTTTCCTGTTCTGCTGGTGCTTCCCTCTGTTCGGCTTAGTCTGCTCGGCAGATTGCTGATCTGGCTTATTTATTGACCCTTGATTATGCCAATTATCTGACTTGACCAAGACCCTTTATACTGACCTGGCTCTTACTTTTACCGACCGGATCAGAATCAAAGAACAAATATATAGCTTAAAGAGTTCCGTAATAATTTATAAACACTTTTTATCAGTTAAGTTTTTATAAAATAAAAAACGCATAGATGAAAAGGTTGTAAAATAACTCAATCGAGCTAGCCATTTGACAAATTAATCTCTAAGTTTTTAGTCGGCATAACAGTTTATTTGATGTGCTGAGTATGTGATTCACCGAAACAGTTAATGTCGATCAGTTTGCCATATATATATTGGATTCCTGCGACAAATTCTGCATTTTACCGATTATGATCTCACTCAAAACAATCAAACATTACTTCATAAAATACCGACAAGATCAAAACAGAGTTGGAGTCACTGATCACTACTACATCACAAATGAATACGTTCTTGCATTGCAAATGCAGCACTGTTTAACTATAAGAAGAACAAAAAGGAGAATTTGGATATATATATTGAGATGGAGTTGTTTTAAAAATAAAATCTCTCCCTTTCCTCCTCTTGTTACGCCACGGCTACTTCCTTTTACCTTCATGCCACGCCACTGTAATCTACTTTTTCACACATAGAAAATCAAGTGGCACGTTGGTTCTTGAGTTCTACGACCACGCAAGCAATCAGCTCCCAGTTCTTCCAGGTAAGGGAAGCTTTCTTGCAGGGAATTAATTAAACATATATTTTAAACCTTCTAGAGACACAAAGGAGCTGAGTCACTCTGAATCGCCCATGCAAATCTGGTGCAGTTCAGTTCTTTGCCTACCTCTTCACATGAGCCTTTTAATTTAAAGAGGCTTGACTTATTCTTTATCAATACAGAATCTCTTGCACAGGGCTTTCTTGTAATATCTAACAACGAGAGGGTCATTTGACCCAGCTCTCCTTTTAAATACTGAAATCCTCCCTCCCTCCCTCCCTCCAATCTTTGTACCTTTTTACCAAACATGGGGAATTGCCTAGTTCTTGAGAAGAAAGTGATCGAAATAACGAAGACGGACGGGGAGATACTTCAGTACCAATCACCATTGAAGGCCCAACAGGTGCTGAATTTGTTCCCTGGCCATGCCATCTCTGAGACACTTCCGAAGATCACATACTCGGATCCAACCATGTCGACGAGGCATGGGAGACTCTGCCATCTTCTACCACCCGAGAAGCAACTCGCCGAGACAGGTGCTGATGGAGATGGATTTATCAGAATCAAGATGGTTATAACCAAGCAACAGTTTAGGGACATGCTAAGGAAAGGAGGTGTTTCCCCTGATGGCATGCTATCTTTTGGCCAAAGACAAAGAGCACGGAGGAGCGCCAGTGGTGCACCAGGTGAGAAGATGAGGTCCATGGAGTGGAGGCCTACTTTACAAAGCATACCAGAAGGAGATGATCTCTGTTTGGAATAGAGATTGTAGGCTGGTTTAGCTGAAAGATTTGTAAGTTTAATTACTAAGTTTTAATGATACGTAATTAATTAAGCAGATATAAACATATGTATTAGGGCGCATGGGTTCCCTTTCCCTTCTCTTCTCGTGAGAAGAGAAGGGAAAATAGCCCATGAAACAGACGATGAGTTACTGATGGTCTATATGAAACAGTACAGATGAATTTTCAAGGAGCTAGTCATGCTATTTTTTTTTCTTTTTCTTTTTATTTTTACCTATGGATCTTAATGCATGGGCAAGTTGAGACATAGTTACACAATCCCAATAACTGTAATTCGAATACTGATATCTATGCAAGTTTACTCCAGATGGGTGGACGAAGAAGGAAAAAGAATCAAATATCAATTGTGAAAATATGTACTCAAGAAAAGAGAAACGGAAAAGAAAGGTGAAGGAAAGAAGAGAAAGAAAGAAAATGATAAAGTTCTGTTTGCTGAAGGATAATCAGTCTTATATTGATTATTTTATTTGGTATACTTTTTAAACTGTAATATAATTTGAATTATAAAATAATAATAAAATTTTATAATTTAAATTAGACCATCAACATGTAATCCAATTACATTGTAGGCTTATTACATTACCCCTAACATAACCTAAAGAGAGAGGGAAATTAAGGAACCCTCTGGTGGGCATGATCAGCGAACTCGCTACCACGTCGGAAACTCTAGCTAGTGCCTTTGAGGCCAACTCTGATTCACTGCGGTCGCACCACAAGTTCATGACTGTGGCAACTGCAAGTTTCACATTGAGGCCTGAGAATTTATGGCATTGAATCCAATTTTAAGTGGACGTAAAAATGAGCCAAAATCAATCAGCAACACCTGGCCTATTAGTTTTTGGATGATGCTAAATGGCTAAAATCGATCAGGACATTTTTATAAATTTTATAATAATTATTAAGGGCGTATAGGTAATATTAAATTTTATAAATATAATACATATACCCTTAATTAATTTTTTAATTAGAAAAATTTAGGTGGACGGAAAGTGTCTACAATCTTATGTAATTTATCATTTCTCTCGTCCAAACCCTAATAAGTAAACACGACATTACAGACAGAAGTGGATAATAATGACCTTTTTAGGTCGACATGATGGGACTTATTAGATTTTTAATGACGTATAAATGGCTTATACAAATCTCATTCAGTTTGAGAGCAAGCAAAATATGAATTGGCATTAACCTCAAACCTAACTAAGCCATAAATATTTTAAGCTTTCTTGCAGGGTGATTACCACACCATGCAAATCGATACGAACCACGTGGACCCACCTCCTTTCCTTCCCTAATGGTCTGTCTGATCACGCATGTTTTGTAGCGATGTGAGATTCCTATTCAGTTCAGTGGAGCACCATGGGATGCATGAAAGATACGAGTACATCTGTTGCCATTTGACCAGTTCAGTTAGCACACTTGATATTATTGTGCAAAATTAAGGACAGCTAGCGTCTAAGTTAATTATTCTATTTAAATATTTTACTTTAATTTTACATACAACAGTTAAAATATTTTTATATCAACTACCTTACTCATACTCTAAATTTAAATTTTATAAATAATAATTTTTAAAATAAAAAAATTAAACTCTTATTCTAAAAATAAGGTAATATTTTCTTTTAAATTCTCTCCTTCAACTCATTTTTTTTTTCAATTTCTCCCCTTCCACTTATTCTACAAATCTTACTATATTATTAAGAATCTGACCTCAATACTAACTGTTTTCTAATTAATTTTGTGAAGTCTATGATGAAATTACATTAATATCCCTCAGCTGCGGGTATTATTGAAAATTTTTCTCATTAATCAATCATGGATATAGAGTTCGAGACTCATTTAAAACGTATTATTGGAAAATTTTGACATTACAATATAGGATCTAGAGTTCAAGACTCAAGTGCGGTGTATTATTCGAAATTTTTTTTATTAATAGGTATTACACTACTATGGTCTTTTTAATCTAACATCTTAGGATTAACAACACCGCAAGTAGAGAAGATTCTATAAATACCTTAGGTTAGTGACATTAAAAAACACACATTTCTTGGCCTTTTAGCTAAGATCAAATGTAATATATGTTCTTATCAATTTAATATATGATATAAAAAATTAAATTATTATTTTTTAATTACGAAGAGTTTGTTATGGGTTTCTTGAGCGTACTCTTACGTTTTCTACTACATGTGATCGACACATTATTATCAAGTCTAATTTATCATATTCATGTATTACATGAGTGTGCGTGATGATTAGCATAATAATAAAAAAGAAAAATAATAATAAAAAAAAAATAAAGATAATAGAAATTTAAAATAGTTGAAGTAGTATGTAATGAAAAATTATTGTCTAAATTTAATAAAGTGTATGATTTATTCTAAATTTTAAAAATAAATTAGAGAACCTGATATGAAGTGTATGATTTATTTTAAATTTTAAAAATAAATTAGAGAATCTGATATGAATGCTCTAACATCCTACAAGTAGGGTGATGGCTCTTCACTTTTGTCATCTATTTGAGTGATTTTAGTTTTCACAAAAGAAACAACATACTGAATAATTTTGCTCTGATTCGATCCATATACACAATAGACGAATATAACTAGCAATTGAAGTGTCAATTCTAGGATCGTCTCTTCGAGTGAACATGTATATTTTTTTAACATCCAAGTGAAGGTACTTACAACTGTGAATTCATACTTACAAGGAGGTTAGGTTTTACAAATTCCTGCTTTTTCAAAAAGATAAAAAAATTTCACTAGATTTTCCTTTCAACTTCAATTGCTATTTCATTTCGGCGGGTAAAAGGAAGTGTAAATGGCGGATTGAACTGCAAAAGTAAAAGGAACAATTATTCAAATGAAAAGGTATTTGTCAAAAGTCTTCCATAAAAGCAAAATTGGTTAAAGAAGTTGTACCTGTGCTACCTCCACTGATGCACCAACTTTTATCTGGTAGTCAGTTTCTCTCTTTAAATCCTCACGCAGTTTAGATTCTCTTCTTCTAACATCTTCATCGGTGACGAAACCTGATAAGTGGGAGTGATAATCAAACAATGATACTCCCGGTCACATAATTAAGGAAAGACATGATAATATGAATATTAGGTAATGGGATATTGTTTGTTCGTGCTGCAATATATCATGTTCATCGTTAAATAAGAAGCTATACAATTTGTATAAGCAAGCTTGAGGAATCTATGAATACAATCTAAATTGATTTCTCAAACAGCAAAACTTCTTCCAACATGACAACAATCCAAGAAATTTCCAACTAAAAATGGTTTCATAATCCCTACAATGATTTTTAAAAAGAAGCAAGCTACTTAATTTCAACGCCAAATTACTAATGTCCTTGCTCGGATTATAAGAACAAAGCAATCTATAAATGGTGAGGGGCCAAAAAAACAGCTACATGAGATGATCAATCGATTATTTATAGAATTACACACCTTTCTTGAGGAAAAATAAACGGCGTACCTGAGAAAGCAGTAACAGCTATTATTTTCCTTGGCACTTCTTGGATGATTACTGACTGATCTTTTGGTATTGGCAAGTTAAAACCGTATTTGGATGGCATGACAAATGACATCGTCCATTTATCTCCATTGGGAGACTGGACAACGAAAAAAAATTTAATTCAATTGCATTTTGCATACAGGTTACCAGCAAACCAGAGTAGAAATTGGAATTCACTAAGGAAAAAAAAAACCTAATATCTCAAGGCAACTTGCCTTTTTGGTGATTACAGGGGTTGTCATATCCATCGTCTCTCCATCAGACTGAGATCTACGAGTATAAACAGGAGTCGTCATCTCCATTTGTTCATTGGCAATATTCTGCCCAAACAAAACACTAGATTAGAATCAACTCTAACAGCAAAGAAATGAAAATCCTTTTTTTCCATTCGTTAAAGTAAATGATGCTTGTACCTTACCAAATAAGTATGATGCCAGGAGATTGAATGATTGTGATGAACCATTGAAATCAAATCCAGTCTTTCCTGGCATTGTTGTTTCAGCGATGAAATAAGGCTGTTTATTGGATACACAGATTGGTTACATTGATACACATGAGAAAATTACCATGTTTTAAAGAATCAAGAAATCCTACTGTCAACTGTTGGTGCAAGAAAACCTGGAGAACAAGAGAATTCACCAGTAATCAAATATGCCATCCTAGTAGAGAGCTATATAGAAGATCCCTGAAGAATTTTCCAGCCATAGATGGAAAAGGTAATTTGTAAATCGTAGTAGAAATCTACTTAGATGATGAACATAGAACTTCAAGCAACAAATGCTAATGAAAATACTCAATCCTGGTTGTAATTGACGAGCATGAAATATTTCATGTAGTGTTTTTATCATAATTTGACGCACATCTTATCTATTTTATATACATATATTTCATGTTTTCATGCATGTGTGCTTCATTTTGTTACTTTTAGTTCGAAGAATTGTTCTTTGTTTTTTTTTGGTTGATCGGAAGTGAATTTGGAGCTAAAATAGAGCATTAAAAGTGGAGTGGAGCAAGAAGCCGAACACATGAAGCACCCACGAAGAAAAATGATTCAAAAGTCAATCAAAAATGAAGTTTTAGTCAAGGAACATGCTCCGGCAATGTCCCATGACATGAGCGTGTTCATACGAAAGAAATCGGGTGCAAAACGGTGCTAATATGACCCCAACCAGCATCTAGCACAACCACATGTTCTGCTAGGCACGGGTGTGTCAATTTTGACCTTTTTCCTGAACCAAACACAAGTGTCCGTGTTCATCGGCACGACCCGGTTAGCCTCCAGACTGCACTATGAGCCAAACTTTGAACGGTCATAGATTTTAGCTCGATTCGAACCACGGGTCATGCCACATATAGAAATGTAGATAATTTCAAGTTCTATAACTTTGATTCAGGGTCCACCCCAAGAAAACGGGGTTTAAGTGTCTAAAAACCGATTTTAATGGAGCCATGTAAATCTGCAAATCTGGATAGCTTGGGGGAGGTATAAAAGGGTCAAGTAAACCCTTGCTCGACCAATCTTGGACCAGAGGACTTCGTCCCTCACCTGAGGGTTTTCCCCTCTTGGGAAAATCCTAGACCTTCTATCTTCATCCACTCCGACAATTCGTCCACTTCAGGCGCAAGGAACCACTTCGAAGACGGAATCTTCTCCCTAGGGATTTCTCTATCTCTATTTTAAAGTATATGAATGCTTCTATTAGTATCTTTGAATTGTAATTCCTTTGTTATGAAGTAGTTCTCTTGATTCTAGGATGTAGGGAGTAGCCCTTTTGATATGTGGACTTTTTTCATTCAATTTATTGAATTTGCATGTTACTTGGTCAATAAAATATGTGTTTATGATCCAGATCTACGGTGTTAACACGATCTCGATGCCAAAAGCACGATATTCGTATCCCATAAGAGTTTGGGGATGAACCGAAAGGAAAACCCGACCCTCCAACCCATAGAAAATTGAGACGCGAAGAGTCGGATACGAAAGTGCAACCTGGTATCCCGCGAGGAACCTTAGGTCGTCATAGGACTTAATGGATCAAACCTAATTCATTATCACACGGTAGGAAAAATGGTCAATTAGAGGTCGATAGATCTTGTGACAAGGTCCCCTTATGTTTCGATCACTAATTGTGATCCTTCCAAAAATAGACAATAATGGTTAGTACGTTGTTGCAGTAACAAAAGTTCAACATCGGATACCATAGGATGGTCTACCTACATAAATACCATTGAGGTGTCTACAATCATTTGGATGAAACCAAAGTCCCAGTATCACTTCTCCCTTCACTCACTTCTCTTAACTCTGCTCTCTTCTCTGCCTCTCCCTCAAACCTCACCCAACTCTTTCAACTCTCTCTCTCTCTCTCTCTCTTAAGTTTTCTCTTGAACACACACAACCTTGATTGTCTAGATAACTAGCTTTGTGAACTCAACTAGTGCGTAATCAATAGTTCATGTGGATCGATATTTTATTCCTTGACGACAGAATCATGCACTTACGATTTCCACATCAGTGAATCTTCCAAATTCTTTGATTACACAATTCCTATTTCTTTTAGAAATAGAACAATGGAAACCTATTTGTATTGCACACTTTCATGTGGTAAAATGTTCAATCAGTTAAAATTATCAATCTCTCCAAAATTGAGTTCATCAATTTTTTGTGTTAATGTCAATTCATTTGGACCCATTGATATCTTCCTTAAGTTAAATAAATAATTTCTTTCAACTCGTACAAATAATTGTATTTCTGAACTTTGATATTGATTGCCTACTCAATGTACATGTGATAAAACTCTTGGTGAAAGAAACAAAAAGTTCATAGTGCAACGATATATTCAGAACCAAACAGAGGCCTTTACCTCGACTTCTCTAATTTCGTATTCCTCCGTCCGTTTCAGAACCCTAAATTTGACGGTTTCGAGATCCGGAACTGCCCAAAAAAAATCAAGATTAAACGCATTAGCCACGACATGAAGAAGAAATCATAAAAGAACAGACACCTGACATCAGAGCTTCCTCGAGATTCCTCGCTTCAAAGCTCCTCCGGGGTAAAGCATACTTCGCGGTTTCCGTCGCCAGCTCCCCCAAAACTGTCACCGCGAACAACAAAGGACCAGTCACACACAACGATTTCTCCAAAACTGCTACTTTGATCCTAAATCTCTGGATCCTTACCCCGTCGGGAGACGGACGAGGCCTGCGAAGCTAGAGCAAGCACAAGCGAGAACCGGGTATCCCAAGCCGACTTGGTTCTACAGGGCGCATCGCCGCTTCCTTCCGCCGAAGCTTTGAGGGTCGTCGACGGCCCGGAGCACGAGCGTCGCCGGTGGCCCAGAGATCTGGAGACGGTAATTGAGTGAGGAGGTTTCCACAGCATAGCCATCTCCTCCACTTCTATGCTTTGAATTTTGATCGATGGATTTCTTCAGAGGAGCTTGATCTTTCCCCTTTTTTCTGGTGTTTATCTTTTATTAATTATTCTGATGAGGTGTGATTGTTTATCCTATATCGACTTGATTTAGATCAGTCAGATTTCTCAATTAAATATAAATAAATAAATTATAAGAGAAATTTTATTATCTCTTATAAAGGTTAAATTTGCAACAAAATAGAATATGTGAGTAATGTGATCAGAATATAAATAAATTTGCAGTGCTTATAACGTCAAAACAAAGTTCAAGATAAAACAATAATTTTTGTATTGAATTGTAATTTTGGATTGAATTATAATAAGAAATATTAATTAATTACAATGCTATAAAAAAAAAATAATTGCAACAATAGATATAATTGATTACGACGATAAAATCAGTAAGCACAATTTGTTAACATTGTTCGAAGGCCCGTGTCATTTTATTGCGTCACTTTCTCAATTAAAGATTTCATCATTAATGCATGACCATTCAAAAATTTAAATTGCCTTTAAATTGATTAATGAATAGTTATCATGCAATGAAGATTAATGGATACCTTTGAAACTGATTCTTTGGATTTTCTAATTAAATCATTTTAATTAATTAAACATATATTTATATACTATAATATATTCTATTCAATTTACAAATGCTTCCCAACTCAAATCTAGTAGGTTATGTTACATTGTGATTTAGTTATTATCATTTATAATTATAATTATTTATATTTAAATAAATTTTATTACTAATACTTATGTCTCCATAGGATATACAAAGGATGCATAGTTGATTAAAGGAGGATAGATTTATTAGAATAAGATAAAGATTATTGAAATTGATTCGTGACTAAGTTCACGGGTCGCTCTCTTTGGGTTGCTGGCTGGTGATTGCAAAATTAGATTTGGAGACGGCGGACTTGGCCACCTTCTGCTTGAGCTCAGATAGCAGCGCTTGGTTCTCCTGGTTCAGAAGCTGCGCCTTCTTCCTCAACCTCTCGTTCTCCTTCATTATGTAACAATTCAGCAAGTATAGATTTGAATTCATCCTCTCCATCACTCCAAGAATAAGAGGGAATTAGATAGAATTGAAGAGAAGAAACAAGAAGGAAGTGAATCGAAGGCTGAGCTGAGATGAGATGAGATGAGATGAGAGGGGCAATGGCCAGCTTATATACGCACAGTGTCAGCTTTAGCCTATTGAGGCAGAGCACAGGATTCGTGCACAGTAAACAGGGCGATCGAAGATGGAGCGGAGAGTTGAATTATAATGCGATATAACGAGGAATTAATGATGAGAAGGCTTGGTGTGTCACGGGCGCGGTGATGATGATGATGAGGTCGCCGGCCGGAGGCTTATTATCTTGTTGGTACCGGCGGCGCAAAAGATTCGCAATCATGGCGCCGCCCATCGTCGTCATCAATGATCTTTTGTTCTCTTCTTAATATTGCCAGAAGACATGGAAACAATCCCAATGTGTTCTCGATTGCGCTGGTAAATACCTTAATTACATGATTATAATATTACTTTCTTAGTTATAATATTTTAGTACCTATTTTTAAAAATATATATATATATATTTTTTCTTTTTTTTTTTTTAATTTTCGGTGATCTAATGAAGTGAAATCAGTATGAGTCGCCGCCAACAGCGTTCTAAAAAGAAAATGAACATTACTTCATACAGTGCTATAATATAAATTGTCACGCCCCGAGAGGATCCCGGCCAGACAAAAATCCGGCAGAATCTCCCCTGTACGGGTGACAATATAAATCCATAATACATCTATCTCACACCTCGGCCAACACGGCCGGAATAAATAAAGAAAAGAACACAGCAATAAAGACA
>JBAMIB010394739.1:0-10517 GCA_037177415.1 Kaempferia rotunda | reverse complement strand
AAACAAAAATTTTGAATTAACCGAACGTGAATTCGGGCTGTTAATCTGGATTAAATGATCCATCCATCATTGAGAGTTTGCCACATGTAAAAAATTATATAAACTAAAATAATAAATATCAATTAAATCAATCTTTGATTAAGTTGGAACTATGGAGGAGAAGAAAGTTATGAAATTACATCATTAGGGTTTTAAATTATTAATTCACACATAGCCGAATTCAATTTAATTGATCTAATCAAATTTAAATTTATAAAATTAAGATCAAACTTGATTCGGATATTATAAGGGAGGAGAGATATCTGATAGAAGGAGATGAGTCAGCTATAATAATGAGGATTACTCAAACATCAAATGCTGAATCAGCTAAGTCCCGAGTACTACTCGGACACATAAAGTCCTGAGTACTACTCGGGCACATAAAGGATTGGGTATTACTCAGGTGTCTAAGTTTGGAAACCATTATAAAGCATGTGCCCTCTCATAGAAGGACCAATGTGATACTCCTCCGGAAATTCCGGTATTCATTACTAAAAATAAGAGGGAGATTCTGTTAAGGAATCGTCTGAGTCAATATTTGGTATTAAATATTTAAAAAAACAATTAAGGAAAGAGTCGAGAAGACTTTTTCCTTTATTAATAGATTCCTATATCTTCGGATCCTTTTACGCAACTTCTCTCTTTTGGTGATTCTGACTTGAGCGTCGGAGTGATTTCCGCGGGAATTCTTCCGGTGGTTCCCCTCTAACGTTCGTGTTAATATCACAGGTTCTCTCCTTTCCTCATTGTTATCTCCTTCCACCTCAGCGACTTCGTGTGTGTTCTTGAGGCTAGTCATCCACGTCACTCTACACCGGAAGAAAACTGATTTAATTGAAATAATTAATATTAAAAAAAAAACAAAAAATTTGAATTAACCGAACGTGGATTCGGGCTGTGAATCTGGATTAACTGATCGACCACCCTGGATTGTAATAAATTGATTGTTATATGTGGAGGGTATGATTATAAATTTTAGAAATTGGAGATCTTTTCTGATGAAAATTAACTTAAAGACTCATTATAATAAAATTTATTGTTTTATATTATTGTTAATTGACCAGATCAATTAGACGATATTCAATTGGTACCAAAGGTCCAAAACCATAGAGTTCTTTGATGGACGCCGGCGACAGCGGCGGCGAAAATTTTGTCACGTGTGAGAACAAGGGCACGCCGGCGACGGTACAGTACACGCCGACGAGCATTCTTTCCGACGAGAAAGGATTGCTCGCCACTGGGCTCCTCGAGGGTTTACCCTTCTTGTTCAAGTGCAATGGGGTAAGTAGCGAGATCTATTTCGGCTTGTAGATTTCTTTTATTTTCCAAATAGAGGTTTACTTTGCACAGAATTCTACTCTCAGGTGGAGTCACAGGGGTTTATTAAAGATTTTGGATTTCGTTTCAGTTGCGCCCCGTTGGATTTTACCAAGGTTACGCTCTGTGATTTTTATTATATTTGATTTTCTTGTATGAATTGTGGCAAGATATTTAGACTTATACAATAGACTCGACGTCTATATTGATAGTTAAAGTATTTATTACTTGCAAAATTACTATAATTACTAATTACAAGCTACTAAATGCGATAGCTTAGTTTTTTAAAGTCAATTAGTTGAAATTAGCTTAAATTAACTAAACATGTGGAATGCTTGGGCTTTTTAAAACCATGCTCATCGCAGAAGCAGTGATTTATCTTGTCTTACAACGTGTGGTAAGCTAAGTATACCCGTTCATCTTCATCCACCACATTTTTTTTTTGTTAGGGGTGCCAATTCGGATGAGTTGGGTGGGTTTCGGTCGGATTGAAGCAAAGATTTTACAAAAAAAACCTACCCCCAACCCGACCCCAACCTGAACACAACCCGAAAACCCTAAACCCTAACCCGGATAACCTGACCAATCCGAATAACCCAATTAAAAATGATTTTTTTTTTAATTTTCCAAAAAATTCTTCACTTTTATTTCAATATTTCATCATTATCATACTAAACTTATATTGATATACATAAAAGCATCATAATTTTTAAAATAAAATTTGATTTAACAAAAAAAACCCCACTAAACCCTAAATTTAGGTCATCCCAAACCCGATTCGATCCTAAGACAACCTGAAAACCCCCAATCCGAACTTGATATTTTTTTGGGTTGACTTAGGTCGGGTTGTCAGGTTGGGTTCACTTTTTACACCCCTACTTTTTGTTGTGCTTACTTAACATTGTGAAGTTATTCTTTACTTTTAGTTTAGCAGCTAATTTTTTATATGATTTTTATTATAGGACATGGACTTCAATGAATTGACTCTCAGATAATAACAGTTTGTTCATGATTTAATGTTTTCTCTGTTTGTGTAATTCAATTTCAGATAATATATGCTCTCAAGTCTTCGAAGAATGCAGGTGGGATTTCGAATTATGTATTTTTGGATAGCGGGGTAACTATTTATACAATAGTGAATAGATTGAAAGGCACACATCTTGGATCTCTCGATGAAGCTATTAAAGAAGTTTTTCACTGCCCTCCCAATATGGAACAATTTCAAAAGTGGAAAGGTGAAAGCCTTTCTAATTGATTTCAGTTTATTTCTCTTGTATTTTATGATTCAAGTCTGGTTGCATTGAGTTATTGGATTCAAGAGGTTTATCTATTTCTTTTGCAGCATTATTTGTACCAAATGGACATGTCGACATTATTGCTTCAATTGCAGATGAGACTAGGTATAATATTGAGCCATAGATGGACATTATATATCATGTAGTAAGGCACAGTCAATTGGTAGGATATAATGGCTATTTTTCATTAGAATTTCTTCTTTGGTAATTTGTGGTTCATTATATTTCTTTTTTCTTCACACAATCCTTCATAATGCCAAGTGGCCACTAATTAGCTCCTTAAAAAGTATTTTTTTAGTTTAATTATTTGTTTATATACATTGTGAATTATCACCAGCATGCATTTTGTCATACTATGTTTTTCCAGTTGAATTGGGTAAGAAACTTATTGTTCCTTTTGGTTTTGTTCCTTCAGTATCGAGGAGCAGGTATCAGGATTGGTGAAAGAGATTGATGATATTACTTTAAAATCAGCGGCCTGTTTCTCTAATTTGACAAAGTTGCAGAGGCCTAATGAATGTTTTCTCAATCAATATGATCTAGATAAGCTTATCTCGCATGAGAAGAAAGGAGTCGAATATGGTGTCGACTTGTTTTCAGATAATGAAGCGCACAAACATCACGAAGTGATGGGATATGAAGTAAATACAGAAGGGAAGAAGAACTTCTCTAAAACCCCTAATAAAAATCAACAAAGAAAAGTTGAAAAACTTACAGAAAATAGCCACATTTTGAATGTCAGAAGCTTGCTCTCAACTAGAATCCTAAAGGGATTATCTGTAACTTATAAAAAGGGCGAGGTCAAATTTCATCATTTGCTAATTTCTATCACCTAACTTTATTCTTCCTTCTGTAAATGTTTGTGCTGTGTTTTACACAAATGGTTGGTTATTTCCAGGCAAGGCTTCATGGAATTATAAGCGATCTTGGGTACCGATGTGGTTGCTCCTCATGTAACTATAACAATGTTAGTTGCCATACTTTTCCCATTCTCTTCAACTAAAACTGCTTGTCAGCTTTTAACTAGCACACTGAATACTAAAGCACCTACTTGATTCATTTTCTTGTGTAGCTGAATTTATTCCTCCAGTATCCATTAATCTTTGGTTGTTAGTGAGCACAAAAGCAGTCTATATTTTTATATTGCAGCTACGACTTCAACTAGGTCTTGTATTTGCAGAATTTTTCATGCATCTCACTTTTCTCCTGCATATATTGCTCATATATGTAATTTAGGTAGTTCTATAGTAATCTAAATAGTAGAGTAAATCCAATTCTTTTCTACTCGGGTTGGGCTATATAAAATAAGTTATAAATCTTATAAGATTATTATAATGTGAAATACTTCTGTTTTCTGAAATCATGACATTCAAAATGTAGGTGCTTTCTGCTCTTGAATTTGAAAAGCATGCAGATACAACTTCAAAAAATCAAAATAATTACATTTTTTTGGAGTGTGGTATAACTATCTATCAGTTAGTGAAAATCTTGAAGGATAGACATATTCAACTTGGGTCACTTCATAAAGTGTTAATGGAGTTTCAGATCCAACCTTCTATAGAACACTTCGAAAAATGGAAAGGTAACTCAGGTATGAAACCTTTTTCCAAATTTTTCTTGTAGAGATTTCTATTATGAATTTTTTGTTGGTTGGTTCTATTAAAGATATTAGGGTTCAATGATTCAATCTTCTCATTAGATTAAGATTTAGAAATTTATGTTTCTTTTTTCTGTTTCTAGGATCATTCACTGTGGATATCAATAAAAAAGAAATCAGCCAAGATGTGGATGAAATTGAACCTAATGATCTGAAAATTCAAACTACAGATAACTCAGTTCTACAGTGAGTTGCTATCAGAATTCATATTTCAATTTCCTTCTGACAAGTATTATATTTGAATTTTCTCTGGAAATATAATTTACTAATTACTATAGTAAGATATACTTAATTAAGCTAAAATTAATTAATAAGGTGCAGTTAATGTTAAAAATATTTATTTTACTATTTCATCTTTCACATTGTTTTTTTTAATCTAAACAGTATCATGACTATTTGGCGCCAACTCCATAGATTTTAGTTCTCTTGTTCTCTATGGAAGACTATATCATTACTAATACCCCAGTTAGTTTCGTTATTTATGTTATAACAGAAATTTGTGTATTCTAACATAAACTTGTTTATTCAAAACTACATGAGAAAAAAGACCACCGAACTCGTGCAATTATGCTAGTTGGTTTTATTTACTCTTGAACGCCAAATTAACATATTCACAGATAGTGATTGTTACTTTTGAAGAGGTTGTTGGTTTTATATACTCTTAAATGTCAAATTAACACATTCACAGGATGAAGATTGCTACACTTGATAGGCTTTAAAACAAGTGTAAGTATACAATTGTAAATTGTTTTGTTTCCCATCTGCTTGTGATTTATATGCCAGCAAAGGGTTTGATTATATTATAATCTTCCAAGTCAAATTAACTAGCTATTGTCAGCACCTGTAGGGGTGTTTTGAACATGGCAATCAAACATGCAATTGAACATTGAATGCTTTTATTGTCAAGCTTTTGCTGTTAGGTATCAGTGTGCTGGGGAAAAAAAATCTAACTAACAGATATTTTTGTTTATACAATTCTTGAAATCTTCTTTGTCAACATAAAGGTAATCAGTATTATAAAGGAAAAAACTTTTTGTTTATCCAATGTAAATTCCGAAAACAGGGCCTTGGGACGAGAAGCAGGAAGCGACACAAAGTCAACCTTATTTTTAGATAATATGAAATGCTC
Organism: Kaempferia rotunda; assembly: GCA_037177415.1. NCBI lineage: Eukaryota > Viridiplantae > Streptophyta > Magnoliopsida > Zingiberales > Zingiberaceae > Kaempferia > Kaempferia rotunda. The sequence goes on along the minus strand of JBAMIB010394739.1, from coordinate 5,080 downwards.
CACAAACTTCTCAAGACATGTAGACGAATGCTATCCTTCTGTTGCTTCAAGTGTTACCTTGAGTTCTGAGCCATTTGGATCATCTACAGAGTTCGATACTCATGCATCGTCAAATATCACTGGAATTCCTGAATCAAGACAAGTCAAAGAATGCCATCCTGAATCTTTGCAATTAACTACAGAAAGCAATACTGATCCAACTCCGAGTTTCGGAATGAAGCCCAACTCAATGTCTGTCGTGCAAGGAGGTCCTTGCATTGTTTCAAGTTCAACTTCTAGTACTGATGTGAATTTAGATCTCCCAGAACTTGATTCTTCACTTAAACACTTACAGAGCTTAAGCATCTTGGATGGTCTGTCACAGTTGACAAAAAGGTATATATTTGTAGACAACTAGATATCACTTCTGTATTTCATCTGTAACTGAATATGTTCTTTTTAATGTTTGATCACTTTCAAGTTTTGGAGAATTAGTTTTCAGCTACACAATTGGATAAATAAGGAACTTGCTTCAATTTCTTTCTTATTATTTTGTATTCAATTTGCACTACTTAGGGTGCGAAGATCCTCAGGGGTACCTAATGCATCAAAATCTTATAGCAACCAGTTGAAACATAAGGTGACTTCTCAAAGTGGTTCCAAGAAAAGGTATGATTTACTCTGATAAAGAGTGAAGCTATCTCCACTCGTGCCTTCTGAAAGATGATTTAATTTGAGATATTTTTCTTTGTTTAGGGATAATAGCTTGCACCGCTTGATTTTCAATGAAAAGCTTCAAGATGGATCTAGATTGTCTTACTGTGTAAAAGGAAAGGTAATTTTTTTTATCATGGGTTTCCTGTCAAATTAGTTTCAGTTTTTGAGTTGATCGTTTTGTAATGATATGATTGCCTTCTTTCTTTTTAGACAATCAAGACTGGTCGTAAAGAAGAGAATTTTATCATATGCGATTGCTGTCACAAGAAGGTACATTATTTCCATTTTTGTCATGTTGAATTGTACTTGTGGCATTAAAATTCTAAACCAGCCTCTGTAATCAGATGAGTCCTTCACAGTTTGAAGCCCATGCTGGGTTCCATCAAAGGCGCCAACCGTAAGCTAATATTGTGTCTTTGTTGATTGATTTGGAAAAATGATAAAGTACAAAACTAAAAAATTAGTTGGCTTAATTATATTTCTGTATTTGTGCAGATACCGCAACATTTACACTTCTGATGGGATAACACTCCATGACTTGTCGAGTGCTCTGTTTAATGATCAGAATTTGATAGCAAGTTCCAACAAATTATTATGTGCTATTTGCAGAACTGGAGGGAACCTGGTTTGCTGTGATGGTTGCACCAAATACTTCCACTCAGGTGAAAGTAAACAAATATTTCAATAACATTATTGTAATTATAGTAGTCAGTATAACATTTACAATCACCTTATGTTCTGTAATGTAATCAAATTCTCAAATTAATTTTATCCGTTAACTAGTACAGCTAGTGTTGATTTGAACAATCTGAAATTTGTACATTTTTTTATGTAGTTCAAACCTAATTAGCAGGACGTTTAGATCTTATGCCATACTAAATGTTTTAAGGACTATTAGTGGCACCGGAATGTCATCATATCTAACTTGGATCGACTATCTGTCTATATCCTTCTTCAAAAAGTTAGCTGGCATGCTTACTCATAGCCTTGCCACAAATTTACAGCTTGCTTGGAGTTGCAAATTGTTCCCAGTGGTGAGTGTTACTGTCCACATTGCATGGATCTCAGGTCTAGACCGCATGTAATAAATGGTCGCTCAAGACTTCGCTTAATCACTGAAACAGATGAATTTCTTTGTTGCACCCTTTGCAAGTATGTTACCATCTAGACTGAATTCCTTGATTCTTTTTTTGTTGTCGTATTAAATTGTGATTTAGGTTTGTGTCATGTTACAAAATTGTCTCTTCCAATATATCCAGGGATGGCTCTTTCATTCTTGATGTTTTTGGTCCAAAAACAATTATTTTCTGTACACAAGTATGCCACTTGTTTTCCCTTCAAATTCTTTCTTTTGGCATTATTTATCATAGCATTGTTTTATGACTTCTACTTTTAGTGTGAAAGGGAGTACCATATCGGTTGTTTAAGGGATCATGGAGTTTGCGACCTAAAGGTGACTGCAGATTCCTTTGTTCCATTTAGTTATTATGCTGACCTAACATGATACATACTGTTCGGAGGCACCATTGCTATTTCTATTTATAAGATTTGATGCAGGAAGTCCCATTGGATTGCACGTGGTTCTGTTCTATAGAATGTGAATCCATTCATTCTAGTCTGCGAAGCTTAGTCGATGACGGTGAAAAGTCTTTTCCAGATTGGCTATTCAGTTCGTTAAAAACTTCTGAGTGTGATTTGACTGACGTCCTTGAAGCTGGTATCTACTGGCAACTTTTGAGTGGTAACTATGTTAGTGACAAATTGAAGCTTGATAAGACCATTGAAGTTTTCAAAGTAAGTTTATTTTTGATTGATGGGAGAAAGATATTTTAATGTTTTTCTAAAATCACATGCACACCTCTTTTTTTTTGTGTGTGTGTGAACATGCATCAATTGTTTGTCTCTATTTACATTTGTGTAGAAGTACTTATACGCGAATAAGGCTATTGGTCTGGCTCAACATAGCGCAAATAAACTTCATTATCGTATCTTAAGAGTCTGTACCCTTCCATCTCCTGTTCTGAAATTTAGAGTAGGTATAGGCGCGACCTCCTTTTATTGGAAGTATCTCTTTTTTATACTATGAATTGGAACCAATCAGAGGTTAGTCAAAAACTCAATTATGGCTTAGGTCTTTATTTGGACCGAGTTTGATTGTCTAGATGTTTCATTGAGATAGATGGTCCAAACCCGAGCCATTCCTTTGCAGAAGAACAGATCTAGATCAAAGACTCTGACTGGTACGTAATTTGGTGGATGATTCTTGATTCAACTTCTGTCACAAAAAAAAAAGCATCCAGAATTGGTCAAGCAGATATATGTGCCTATCCAAAGGAGAGGGAGGAGGTAATTCTACGATGGTAAAGATATGGTCGTACTATACAATTGACGAACTATTAATGTGTGTTGGCATGCCTTAGATGATTTACCACTATACTGATATTTTCAAATTTGTATTATCAAACTGTCAAGAAAATAGACCACCACTACCACAGGGTCTAGTATCAAAATCACTTAAGTGAACTTTACTTCTCAAGAAGTTCCTCATCGCTGCTAAATTTCAAATTTATCCGTGCCCAATGTTTCCAGTTAGGAAGTTGAAATTCCTTGCATGACCTGTCATGAGGCGATCAGCAATTGGCAATAATCTGTCTTTGAAAGCACAGATCAAATGCACTTCCATCAAAAGTGGACCGCAAATAAGTAATTATCATGTTCTTTTTGAGTCACAATAGAAGAATTATGGAAGCAAAAGCCATTTAAATGGAACTTGACCACTCAATACTGGAGACCATCAATAATCTGTAGTTGCTACTGAAGGATTGAGCACCCGCTATAGAATCTAGGGTACCAACTGCATGCATTAGTAGTCTGTGTGTTGTGTGTCAAATTCAATGATGCTATCTTTCAATGGTAACAATCGGTGAGCAGGTGTGGTGCCTGTAAAGTTAGGTCAACATACTGAAATTAGGACCATCCCCAACCCTATTGGTTAATGCATTTTAACTGCACAATGAGGATATTTTTGTTCTATCAAATTTTAATGTGATCAATTTTCTGACAGTAGGAAGTATATTATCCTATCATTGGAGGAGGCAATGATTTCCTAACCTCTATGGTTTATGGGTAAGTTTTATTTATTTGTTTGTTTGACATTTGTGTGTGTATGCGTGCTTATGTGATGTGAAGCGTTTTGGATTTTTGCAGTGAAGATGCAGCAGGCAAATTGCTTGGTGGAGTATATTGTGCAATCATTTCTGTAAAGTAATATTAATTTTCCTCTTTAACAAAAGATATTTTGTTCTTATATTTAAGTCCATTGGTGAAGCTAGGTTGCGGATGGCATCTGCAATCTTATTTGGAAATTGCCTTAAATTTTTTATAGCTTAATTATTTTTTTGTAAAATTCAGGTCTGTTATTTTATCAGCTGCAATCTTTAGGGTTTTTGGTCGGCATGTTGCAGAAATCCCTTTGGTGGCTACCCGTGAAAAATACGGAGGAAAGGTGAGTGGGCATTTACAGTGATTTTTCTCCATCCTAATTGAGTCAAAATCTTAACAAAGGCTTTGCGATCATTCCATTGATTAAGCTTGGAGTCTAAAAACATTGCTGACCGATACGCAATTGAGAAATATGGCATAGACATTACTTGTCGGATTCTCCTTATGTTTTTCTTCTACTTGGAATCAGGATTACTTTCTTTTCTCACTAGTCGAGCGAATACTGTCTAGCTTGGAAGTTGAGTGCATCATAGTTCCCGCTACCAAAGATATGCTCTCATTATGGACAGACAAGCTTGGGTTTTCAGAAATGTCGGAGGAAAAGGTAAGCTGCTCTCTCATGCTAAAGTTGTTGCCAATTCAGTATACCGAGAATATCGTTAGTGTAAGCAAAACACTTAGATTGTCCAATGGGTGCTTGAAATTTTCTTTTTCTTTTTTGTATGAACAGTTGAAGGCATATTTGATGGAGTATCCATTGATGATGTTTGAGTCGACCACTATTCTGGAGAAGGCGATTGTCAGGAAGCCGATCGTGCCAAGCCAACAAGAAGCCATGGAAGTGGCCAGTCAATTGGAGGAAGCTACTTTAGCAAAATGGCGGCATGGTCCTAAAGAAATGGAGATAGATGAGGTCTGGCCAATGGAGCAGGAGGAAACTACACCCCAAGGGAATCATGATATGCCCAAGGAAATCAATACGCCTGAGGTTGAAGCCATGGAACCCATACTGCCAATTCAGCAGGAGGCCACATCAGCAGCAGGAGAAGTTGAGGTACACCTGGCAGAAATAAATCAACAGGATAAAGCTACAACATCACAAGGGGATCATGCTCCTCAAGGAATTGAGATACACGAGGTCTACACAGCGGAGCTCATAGCG
>JBAMIB010394722.1:0-10519 GCA_037177415.1 Kaempferia rotunda | reverse complement strand
AAATACATAGAAACTAGTTTCGTATCAATTCAAAAACGTTTTGTCTATCCACTAATTGATTAAAAAAAATAAAATCAATTCGACTAATTTCAAAATCAGTCGAACTGATTTCAAAATCAGTCGAACTGATTTGTTCAAATTCCGATAATTTTGCATAGAATAAAATCAATTTGACTGATAAAAAAAATCAGTTAACTGGTAAGGATAAAATCAAAAATGAGTATATAATTTTATAATTTTAAAATTTACATGATATGATAATTTTATGACTTTACCTATGCGTTACATTAAAAAGCTGTATTTAAAAAGTGTGTTGTCATTCAAGTTTGATCCCAAGTACGACGGAATTCTTTTCTCATGTTTTATTATTTTTGCCCGAGTGAAAAATCTTATCTTGACCCTCACATTTATATAAATATTCAAAATACTCCACGTCCTTTACGAATTGTTTCTCTGCCCCACGACGCTTTTTTACCTGCGGCCATTTGTCATCTTTTCCCAAATTGATCAGTTTCGGTACCTCCGATTCGTGCTCCATTTCTAGGGTTCCGATCCATAGAGCGAGGTCGGAGGTTAGCGGCATGGATTGGGGAAACGTGACTACAGAGGACCTCGTCGACGCCCTTCGGGAAGTGGATTGGTCCGCTCCCCCGCGCCCCATTTCGGAGTTCTTCGCCCGATTCACCTTCCCCAGATCCCACTCGAAATGGAGCAGTCGCTTAAAGTGTAACCTTTACTAGTAAGATCGCCTGAATGTTGTGATTGATCGTCGATTTCTTCCCTTTGTTTTTTTAGAAATATTGTTAATAATTTCCCTTACCCGTTAAGATTCTAAAATATAATGGCGTTATGCTAAATTTCTTTTGCAGCTACAGGACGAACTACTTCATTCTAATCCTGTTCGTTCTTGGTAAGAAAATTAGTTGGGTCGTGCCTATACTTTCAGCTCTAGAGTTACAGAATTGTTATTTTGCCCCTCCTATCCCTTCCTTTTCTGAACTTCTTATTGCAGCAGTGGGATTTCTTCTGAAGCCTCTTGCTATTGTGTCGGCCATTCTGACTGGTTTAAGCATCTCTTTGTTAAATGATAGGTAAGGCTCTGCTTATAAATAAATTGCTTTGGAGCCATGCCAGTAGACACCTACCAGAGTTATGTTTATTAGAAAATAAGTAAAAGTGGCATCTTCTATTTATCTGTCTAGTTGTCAATCTATAGGAGATGATTGAGATGAGAGCATTTGATGCATCATATTAGTTCTCCATGTTCACAGCAGTCGATCCTTGGCATCACTTGCTTGTATATGATTATCGTGTTTTATTTAGGTGGGGCTATTGCTATGTTGTTGTCTTCCGATTGCTATGCTATACATCAGTTTGTAATTTGTGTGAATGAACAAGATGCTTGACTATTCCCATGACAGGAAGTTTAGCTCAGATGCTTCATCTTCTGCCTAAGGAACTGAAATTCAGTAGTCCACCTTTCGCCTTAATCACATGCGAGTGTTCCATCAGAACCTTATCCTTTTTCTTTTCTGTAATGAAATTCAGGCCCATTTTCCATTAAACATATTGCACATGGTTAATAGGTTGGCCACTTGTCCAAAAGAAGGATTCAGAAAAAGAAATTGTGTTTGTATGTGTCACCTTGATCAACTAACATGCCGTGACATTGGGTACTAAAATCGCATTGAATCTGCATGTCGAGTAAGTATGCCAAAAATATATCTTCATTTTTTTTTAAATTGAACATTATATTCTCATGATGAACTAGACTAGATACTGGTCTTTTGGATGCTTTCATGCACTAGCTATGAAGTAGATGAAAATATGGTTCTATAATTAACATAGTTTCCTATTCTATTTCACAGTTGAATTTTTGGTCTCTCAAGATCTAAGATATCTTTCATTGAACAAGAACAACAACAACCAAGCAGGTCATTGAACACCAGAATAAAATTTAAAACTCAGTTCTCCATTGGCTTACATTATATCTACAACTAATAATAGCTTCATGTTGCCCCTGTGGGTGTGGTGCAGTGGTAAAGTACTCAAAAGAGAAATAAGATCAAATGGGACGAATCTCCTGTAGGTTGGTTTCTGAATATGCATAACAGCATAAGCTGTGTTCCAGATTTACTTGGGAAGGTCGTCTTCAGGATTAGTCAAGCGAAGGCCGGACACCTGATTATCAAAAAAAAAAAAAAAGATTCCTTCCTTTTGTCATAATATGTTTATATAAACATGAAGTAGTTTTAAAAAAATAGCTGGGTGTTGCCTATTTAAAATTAGTGATAACTAGAAAACGTAGTGTCTGAAGCTCAATTAGCCGAGAGATTGTACACCAGATGCTTATCCTTCCATCTGAGCACATTTAACCCCTTGATCATACCATATGTTTTCCATTTTATATAGGTTAATTCAGGTCAATTTCCTATCCAACATCTCTTGCGTAGTTAATGGTTTGACCAGTTGCATATAATAAGATGGAATTGGAATAAAAGATCAGAAATTTTACTTCTGTTTGTATTTGTTTGTTGTATGATGAACTATACATGGCTTCATGAGAGAAAAAATTGTAGTGATGCCTTCTGCTCCTACTGATATTAGAAATAAGCTTAAAAATTGATTGACCAATATGCAAAAGCATGTCCTAGCTTTACTGCTGTCGTCAAAGAGCTCTAGAAGCTTAGATGTGTTTTTTTCTTTTTAATTTATGAATCTATGGTCCTGGTCATCCAAGTTGCTGCAAAAGAAACCTTAGCATTTGATCAATGGGCCTCTACTATAGGAAACATATAATAATGCCCTTTTAGCAACTGACTTTCTTTTATTGAGTGATCAGGAACTTGATTTTTTACGGAAATTTTAGCAGTATGAAATTCTGAATAATGTTTTACAACTGTTGGAGCAATCTATGACTTAAAGTTTTGAATAATTTTCTAATTTGTGAACGGAACATTAAAAAACTAATTTTGATCATTATCATTGTTATGCAACAAGCTTGTTTTTATGGAGATTTAAATTGTTGTGGGTTTGACGTCTTTGGAGGATTTGTGATCTACATTCCGAAACAATCATTCTCCTTGGAATAAATGAATCCTTATGAGAATTTCTATTTTGGTGTGTCTTCTTTCTTTCTTTGACAAGGGAGTAGTAGTTTTGCACAAGTATATTAAATTACATTTATAATTTCTGTACTCTTTGTAAAATTGTTTGCCTGTTAGGATATTTGTGTATTTCTTTTGAAGCTATGATCTTAAGGAGAAACAAGGTAGTGAATCTGCTGATGGTATCTTAGCTGTGTCTACTTCGAAACAAAAGTGAACACAACACGATTGAAAACTAGCTTCGATTTCTTCAGCCTCATTTCTTATACATTTTCTTCAGTTTTACTGTTTAGAGGAATTCTGCCATGCTATATTTTTTAAGCGGAATGACTTTCGCAGCTTTGCAGTTACTTTTAACGAGAAAGTCACAAGGTCAGTCAGACAGTTTTCTCCTCATTTAGCTGCAAAGTTGAGGCCACCTATTGCGTAAGCACTATGCTAATATTCCCTGATCTTTATCCCTTTCATTCGAGTTCATTACATAATGGCATTATATCCATAGGCCCGTAATTCGTGGACGACCATCGAGGACAAGAGCAATCCATATATGTGGTCAGCCCCGTTGGGTGTTTGTCTTGATATCTTCAGCTGGTAAGTCCAGGAATATCTTTTTTATCATTCAATCTACAAAGCGATTCCCTGCTACGACTCTAACCTCTTATTTCAGCTAGCTGCATCCTCTGGTTCACATCCTGCAACCTCTTAACAGTACTGTGGGCACTCCTCATTGGGCTTCTCGGTACCCGTCTATATATTACACACATCTGTTGAAGATATTCATTTAATGAAATGAAATCTCACACTGTTTGGTTGCCTTCTGCAGCAACAATACTTCACGCAAGCTTCCGAGTACCCAACCTGAAAGCGCGCCTCAATACATTCCGTGAGGAATTTCGCTCAGTGTGGCGCAATTACAGTGAGCTGTGATCACTGGGGTGAAAATGTGTACTTTACCGGAAGTGTGTTCTATTTGCACGTATGACATGTTTAGGTTTGTTAAGCTTTTACCACTTAATCATTTTGTTTCATATATTCTTTGCTTGGGGGATTTTCCTGTAACTTCAACTGCCAAGTTGTCACCTTGTACACATGGATAATTTTTATAAATAATCATTAAGGAATTGTAGTACTTGAGTGAATCCTTCGACGTAGGATTCAGTTTGGATCTTTTGTTGATAACTGTTTGACGAAGTGTTCTTAGCTGAATGATACAATGAAATCATAGCTGTAACTGAATCTTTCTACGTAGGTTTCGGTTTAGGACTTTTTGTTCATGGCTCTTTTCCCTTTTGAGGTGAAGGTCTTTTTACCTGGGCGTTACAAATTGTGTACATATGCAGTTGTAGAATTTGGTGTTTTGTAATTGATGTTCCGTGTGATTGGAAATCTCATACCTACCAGGGGAAATAGTAGTATAATTTCGATAAAATATCAAAATTTAATAATATTTCACACTGAAATAATAGCTCTGGTGTCATTTCAATTAGATATTGATGAATATAATTTCATATTAATACTTGACACCTCTTGATTGTGCGTAGTGTGGGAAATGAACTGAATGCTTGTGAACAAATTTGGTGTTCAACTTGGTAAGTATTTGTTTATGTTTATTCAATATACACAAGATTGATTAAATAAATAAGTTTGAACATTTCATTAAATTAAACAAACAAGCTTGAACATATATATGTTCATCTTGTTAAGGTTCGTGAATAATATTCATGATGTCCGCACGGGATGGACTGATAGCTAGTGTATGAGGTGTTGCCACCAGTGAATAATATTCATGAACAATAATTATTTATAGAACTATTATCAACCTACTAAATAAATTAAAAAAATTTAAAATAAACAAATAAGTTTGAATTATCAAATTTAATAACCAATTAAACAAATAAAAATTTCAAACAATCAAATAAGTTTAAATTGAGAGCTCGATAACATTTAAACAAATCAAACTCAAGTCAACCTTGAATTGAAAGCTCAATAAAAATTAAATTTAAGTGAAACTCATCGAAAATAAACCAAGATAAGGCTAAACAATTATTTTAAAGATTTGATTCATTTTAGACTCGGTTTGGCTCAGTTACTTTATCCAATAAATTTGAACATCCTAAAACTTAGCTCAATTTGCATTTATTTACAGCCTTAGCATGTGCACAAGTTGTGTTACGAAGGAAAATAGTCCATCTATTATTAAAAATTATATATATTTTTTATTTTGGAGATATTTTTCAATACAAATATAATAATTGAAATAGATTGAGAGTGGGAATAAAATGGAGACGGGCGTTTCAGTCTTCTTTTCTAAGACTTAGAGTGAAGATATTAGAGAGAAGTATCACTGATATAAAAAAAAATACATATAGCTAATGTCATCTAATAGGAAATTTTGATTTATCTTGTTTCTCCTTGCATCTTTAATTATTATAGATTAAAATATCAATGTGATATATTGTTTCAATCAAAGCCTGAAACATCGTATGCACCGAGAAAGTAAACCAAAACATTTTTAGTGGCAACATGTAACAAATGAAAGATCAATTCAACCAACAAATCAAAGAAATTTGATGATAATTACCTTATTTGATCACTCAATGCATTATTTGATTACACAGACTGCAGAGGCGAACCAAAAACAACAGATATCCAGAGGATCTGTTGCTACCAACAATACCATTATATCTACAGTTCAACATTAAAACTGAGGGGGGCACTACAAATCAACAAACTCAAGCAACAATACTAGAGCTGAACAACACCAAGAAGCAGGCCACTCTTCTGTTGTCACATGACTATCTCAGGCTTCAAGATACTGGATTTGATTTCTTTGTGTGGGAGTACAACCCCTCCGTTGCTGTATACCTCGTCGGAGATGTGGACGTCCTCCCCTAGGATGGTCATGTTTTCAATCCGTGCCCACTGCCCTACTGTCGAGTGCCAACCGATGATACTGCTGGACACACATGTGTGCTTCTTGATGCGAACACCTCTCATCACTGTGCACCTTGACAGCCTGACACCGGACTCGATCACACACCCAGGACCAATGGCAACATCTGGCCCAATGAGGCATCCCGATCCGATCACAGCAGTCTCATGGATCAGAACGTTCCCTATGATATGGGGACCAGCAGCTAACTTTGTCGATGCTTTCTTCCGCAGAGAGTCCAGATAGAGCCGTAGGCCTGTGATGTAGTCCTTCGGCTGCCCAATGTCCATCCAGAAACCTGGTAAGACCATGGCATAGAGCAGTTTCTCTGATGCAATTTTTGGAAAGACTTCCTTTTCAATGGAGGTTGGTCGCAGGTCAATACGATCTAAGACGGATGGATTCAGCAAGTAAATCCCTGCATTGATCTTGTTTCCTACGAAAATTTTTGGCTTCTCCACGAATCTATCAACTCTCCCACTTTCGTCATCCATAACAACAACACCATATTTGGATGGCTCATCAACCTATCAAGTAGAAAATGTCAGGCTACTGGCAATGAGCAGAAGAATGAGCGACAAAGAGTGTTATACCTTGGTAACCATTATCGTTGCCTCGCCACCATGCGATCTATGGAACCGAATTAGTTCAGCAAATGGATATTCACTTATAACATCACTGTTGAGGACAAAGAAGGGCTCGCCGGAACCATCTACTAGCTTATCTCTTGCTAAAGCCAAGGGACCAGCCGTGCCGAGTGGTTCAGTCTCTTGCGAACATGTGATTTTAATTCCCAGCTTATCCTCAAAATCCTTAAGAAAACTAATCATAACCTAAACAATGACAAAAATAGGTCTTAATTTCCTTCAAAGAAGAGGTATTAGTTCCAGTCTCTTGGGAACATGATAGATCAATGTTTTCTCATACCTCAGGTTGATAGTTGATGGCCAAGATGACTTCGGTTACTCCGACATCCTTAAGAGCTTCAATCTGAACAATAATTGAAGGAATAAAACCAATAAGATGCATCATTTCACCAGAATGATTCCAAAACTCTACTAAATACAAAGCACAAGCAAACCAATTTCTTTGTTGTTCAAAAGAACGATTCAGAAACCTAAGATGATGAAAGATTTACTTACCGCACTACAAAATTAACCAAACAAGCAAACTGGAACCCAGACCTTGACAAAAAAAACGTCAGCAATATAATTGAAAGGTAAAATAGTTATAGATTTTCACAATCCTTTCTCTGCCATGATGTAACCAGTAACAACCTTAGATATTTTAGAAGAGTAATACGTTTAAAGCAACTTCTTATGTATAACCAAAAAACTTTTATCACATGGTATTTCATATCTGCATTTGTGTAAGTAGCAAGTAACATGGTTAAGTTTTTGCTATAAATAGCTGAAAAAAATTTTCCCCAAAGCTCATGGAGAATTCTTTTTTTTTTTTCGTAGAATTCTAGAGAGAATGAATGTTCTTGTTGTACTTTTTGTTGGTATCATATCCACTTCACTTGCCCAATTGTCTGGACCAAAAAAAGCATATACCTGATGGAGGATCATTGGTTTGTTGGCAAAATCAACGAGTGGCTTTGGGAAACTGAGTGTCAAAGGTCGGAGGCGGGTGCCAAATCCCCCAACAAGGATGAGCGCCTTCATGGTGTTTTATTGCTTTGCTCCTATTGACCAGCTGGAAGATCTGGAGACCCAAATTTATTAATCCTTTCAGAAACTTACGCCCTCTTACAAGAAGAGGTAAAAGGAAGAAATACAGGAGAGAAAAAAAATGAAAAAGGTAAAAAAAAAACTCAATCAGATCTCATCCAAGACATTGACAACTAAAATTTCGTAGAAATTTCACAATAATAAAATTGTGGGCACTCTAACCCCTAATCATCGCAGAAGCACGGAGATCTCAAACCTAAGCTCGCCAGATCTGTGCCAAGAAAAGAGATAATAAACCTAAAGCTGCGCGCTTTCAGCATTTATTCTCCAGATCCAATCCCTGGAACTCCACAATTCCCCTCTAAGAAAAAAAAATCGAGAAATTGCGGCGATTCGAAGCAAGAACCAGCGGGAAAATAACAAGCAGGGCACAATGAAAGGAGGAGGTCAAGATCTCACCGAAAGGCCTTCTTCTCCTTCGGAATCCCGGCAGCCGACGCGAATCCCGGAGGAAGAGCGGCGATGTCTCCGCTGGCCGAGAGGAAAACCACGACGAGGTTCCCCAAGCCTACCTTCCCCCTTTTTATAGTCGGTAGAGGAGTCAACAACATGTGCATTTAACTCGTTTATGACGTCATCGAGATTATAATTAAATAATTTTCAGACGTGCGCAGTATTAAAAGAAAAAAGATAAATAATTTCCATTTAAAAAAAAAGTAGTTTCATTTCATTATTTATTTTGGTTATTTTATTTTTTAAATTTAATGACAAATAAAAATTAAGTTAAAAATTGAAAGTTAAGATCGGGGAAAGTAAACATCAGTAGTGGGGTAAACAATCGAATATAATATTTGAATTTCATTCAAAATTTAAAAATATAAATAATTTTAATTCAAATTCAAATTGAAATAAATTTTAAATTAGAGTTTAGATTTATCTTGATTCGAGCATTATAGTTTAAAATAATTTGAATTTAAATTTAATTCAAATTATTTAAATTTTAATTTGAACATATTTAAATTAAATTATGTATTCAGTTTAAATTTGATTTATTTAGTTTGCGTCTTCTAAATAATCAAGTTAAATATTATGAATTCAAATTTAATTATAAAAAATTATCAAACATGTTCAAATTATAATCAAATTTTACAATTTTAAGTATAAATAAAATATTGTTATGAGAATATCCAAAAAAATTACTAACGTACGTAGCCTATATATCTCATGAATCAACAAGGACATGGAATACTAGTGTGATAAAAATAAACATAAACTAATAATAAATTAAAATAATTTATTTTTAATATTATTATCTTTAAGTACTAGTCAATTAGATTGGATCCTCTGTCTTGAACTATTTGTTTCGTTCATGAGTCATATCACATTTTAAGGATGTCATGCAGATGAAAATGTTACATATATCTTGAGAATGCCACCACCGCTCAATCATCGACACAAATAAAATATCAACCAGCTCTACAATATTGCTCTTCAATACCTACTAAATGGATGCTTTAGGAATATACCTTGTTTAGTTACAAGTCGAGTATATTTTAGTTTTATTCGATTTTTATTTTAATGGTTACTTTGCTTGACTAGCAATAAATAGGAGATAAAAAAGAATAATAAAATACTTATTTTTAAAAAATATTGAAAGAAGATTGAGAAGAAGGGAAAAAGTGGATCATCATCTGATCCACCGCCCACAGGTATAAATGAAGATAAATTCAGACAGAAAGATACGGTGGGATTAATTTTAAATCATAAGTTTTCTTAATTATTACATCAAAAATATTATGTGCCCATCTTCTTCGCTACGTTCGGGGCGAGAAGAAGGGAAAAAACAAAGAAATTTATTTAAAGTGTTTCTCTTTCCAATCGGCCAAATCAAAATGGATTAAAGATAATAAAAACTAATGCAATAAATTTAACGGTTTGTTAAAAAAAAAACTTTTTACGAAATTTATGTCCTTTTTAAAAAAAATTATCTGCATTGCCAGCTTGTTGCTTAATTGTAATTTGGCAGTTAATGAATGGAAATGATTTAATTCATATTAAAAATTAAGGAAAGGAAAATGAAAAATAATAAAATATATTACCATTTTGGTTTTGTCACTTTTTCAATAAACAAATTTAATGGATTTGGAAATACCTTAAACTTTGTTCTTTTTATTTTCCATCTCTAGAAATTAATATGTAATGGCAAATTACCAAATATTGTTTTGTATTCTCTAAAGTCATTTGGAAAGAATAAATCAGCCACTGAGTAGGTTCTGATGTTATGTAGGAGGGTATTTTTTATTGACTTTATCAAAGTTAGACTCTTGTTCCATTCTATAAATCTATCACATGCTTGAAATTGTCTCTCCAAGTTTTGATGCTAGTCATACAAATCTAAACCTTCGACGAAAAGTCCTCTAAAATTAGCTTTAATTATTGATGCGGTAGTTATCTAAGGAGTCACGTGACTTTGAAAAAACAAACACAGGAAGATAACTGGGCAAGCAAGGTCAAATGAGTCTCGGGAATTGCCAGATTGTCTGATCATCCATGATCCACTTGGACTTTTCAATACCAGATGTCTGATCAACTTTGACCCATCTGGATCACCAATACCTGGTTTCACTCACCATGACCAAACTTCACTCACCTGAATTTCCAAAATGCCTAGCTTCACTCACCAAGACTTCCACCAAGCTTCACTCACCTGAACCAGACTTCACTCACCTGGATTTCCCAGCTGCCTGACTTCACTTACCAGGACTTTCACCATGCTTCACTCACCAGGACCAGACTTCACTCACCTA
>JBAMIB010394721.1:0-20937 GCA_037177415.1 Kaempferia rotunda | reverse complement strand
CGTTTTTTTATGCCCTTGTTTTGTTGGGTTTTTTTTTTTTTTCTGTTTAATGGATGAGGGTGTTGTACGATGAGATGTTCGATTTTTTTTTTTTTTTTGTGGTTATATTTTGGGGCCTGGTTTCGAAATTGAGTGATTACTTAGTTTCACATATGAAGCTGTTAAGCTGTCGATGACATCTTTTCCCTGGGTAGTATCGATGTTATTTTCCACTCGCTTATAAGTATTCATACTTTGGATCATTATTATTGCTTGTACTTTGTGGTCTAGGTTTGGTTTGCGGTCATTGCATTATGCTTTGAGAGGATTGGCAAGGTTATCAGAATTCACATGACAGAGACAAAATGAAAGACGGAATTTGCATGAAGCAAATAGGTGGTGAACTGGTGATTGTTTATTTGAGGAGGGATTTACCGGTTTGTCATAATGCAACTTATGCCAATCACCCAAAATGGTAAACTTGAAGTAGATAAGGTTTTCTCTAGTTCTATGTTGGTCAAAGGGTGACGATATATTGTAATGTGTTGGAGATAAACCACGCTTAAGTGACTAGTTATTTAGTTTTCTCAGAATCTCTTGTCCCTTGTTAGTGGGTAAGGTCATGGGCCACAACAAGGGTGATGTTGGCTTTGGGTAACAGGCGAAGTCACTAATTGACTTAGTCTAGAATCTAGAGGAGTGTTTCAGCTACTTCCTTAAGTTCTGATTGGTGATGCGATACTTCATGATGAAGGTGTTTGATGGCTAACAACACTTGCATTATCAGGCATTGGTTGCCTTGCTGAGAGAGGCCAGTTATATTGTTTATCTCTGTGATATCGAATATGATTCATGCACGTTTACTAATAGATAAAATGGGAAAAAGTGATGACAGCCTGCTGCTTGAAAATGCATGGTCATCTAGGTGCATGGGATAAATACTGATTATAAGAGAAATATCATAAAATATTCTAGAAAGAAAAACTAAAAATTATCTGATGATATGTTTTTATTTATTGTTTTCACCGCTAGTTTCTTAACCTGACATTAAGCCGCCACAAATGATCATGTTGGTTATTTCTCATGTTTTGTTCCAAGGCTCAAATTTCTGTTAATTAATATTAGAACTTTATCAAATGAGTTTAATATCTTGTCGTACATGGTTATTCCTACTTAGTATGCATGTAGATTTATATGTACATGCCTATTTATGTGATTTCTCTGTGGTTGAGTCCTCTGTCAACTTTGTCATTTTGTTTGACTTTATAGTAGTGTGGACTGTGATAAACTTTCATCTTTTAAATCCAATGATTGTATTTATTGTTCTAACCTTAACATATTTTCTATGATAGAACAAGAAAGAAAGGAAGAAGGTCCGTGAGGTTGGCATCTTGAAAAAGGATCCTGAGGCTATTCGAGAGCAAATTGAGAAGCTGGAAAGAATGAGTAAGTAATTTGGCCAAGATCCCTTAAAATGTTTTTTTCACTGATATTGAATATGGTTTTTTGATCTCATTGGTCTTCAATGTAACAGTTTTGTTTTTACTTTTTTCTAGGCATTGTTATAGTTCTCTTCTTTCTCGATTGAAATTTGATGCATACATCGATAGCGGATCATATGTTGTTTTTCTTGTCCCCGTGTAGTTCTTTGTGTTCACACTTTAATATGTTTGAAAAGTTTGTCATTTCTATAATGAATTTTGCCTTGCTTTGCTTATGGATTCCAGATGTTGTAATTCATTATTTACTTCTAGATTAATAGCATTCTGATGAACCATGATTGACTGACCTTTTTCAAAAAAGAAGAGAAAGCCCAATGCTAGTCAAGTGAACTTGGATCCAATGCCAAACAGTACCATATATATAAATCCAATCAAATTCAATATAGAAACCCAAAATTTGAGCCAAACTGAATTACACAATAAGAAATATTTGTCCAACTCAAACTTAATCAAAGACACCCAAATCATCAAAACATAAAAACCATTCAATCATTCAATAATATCTATAATCAGTGACACTTGGGATCAACCCTCCACGGGAAAAGCATTTGCAAGCAACTGCAACCTCTGGTCAGCATAGAAAGTGACAAACTTGCCTAAACAGGCCTTACTATCAGGGGTTGAAAAAAATTGGCATTTGAGGAAACCTCAAAGAAATTCCTCCAGTGTACCAAAAATTTACATTTAATTAGATAACTAATAAATTACTTTGTTATGTGATTATTTATTTATTTGCAAATTTCCAATCTAGCATCATCCAACAGAAAAACAACAAAAAAAAACAAATTAAGAAGCAATAATAAGACATACAGGCAAGCATGAGAGGTTTCAAAGAGAAGGAAGCCTTGGAACATGAGTTACTTTTGTATGTTGGTCATCAACTCTGTTTTGTGGGACATTTGATTCTTTATATCACTGCTAGCATGTCTTCTGAGGTAATGAGATAGTTTTGGAATGGTGATCATCCTTTTGTTATGTTGGTCTGTTACTTTATAAGTATCTTCTGACTCCAATATGGTCTGACTTGTGGGAAATTTGATCCTTTACATCACTTCTAGTGGGTCTTCTGAGATAATGGAGTGGTTTTTGATTGATCTGCTCATCCTCTTACTGTGTTTAGTATGGTTTTGATCTAGGTTGACTTTGTTGCAAATTTTGGCGCCAAGGTGGTAATTGGATCTTCTCTTTGATTGGGTTGTGACTTGTTGCTCTTTATCTTTGTTTGCTGTGGCTTGGATTTTGAATGTTTGATCATGCTCTGTTGAGTTTGTTGGTTAATTCCTGATGTTAAGTTGAACAATTACCTGCGATTAGATATAAAAACTTGGGATGCCTAAGGCGAAACTTTTTAAATTGTCAATTGTCAAGAGCAGTTCTACGGAAGAGTGCTTTTAGGAACAACCTATTTAAAATAGAAAGCTATCTTTCACTTACTAATTATAAGATTTGACATTCAACATCCCCTTTTTTTGGCATCAGTATTCTCTTCAAGCAATTGGTGCCTAAGTTCTAGTAAAGATGCCTTTGGAACGAGAGTGCAACTATTACCTGAAGTTGTCTAAGTGTCTAGCTATCTGCTTTGTTTATCGGCTCTTATATGTAGGCTCGCATGCAATTTAAACAAAATGCATCCTTGTTTATCCTATCTCATCTCAACCTGCAGCATTTTTCATTCTTATTGGACTCTTATGTTGCAGAGGCTGATGGTGCCCTTGATAAGGCAAGGAAGCATAAGAAGAGACAACTTGAGGATACCTTGAATCTTGTGATGAAAAAAAGAAAGGTATTCTGTTTTATTTATTTACAGTTATTTGCTGTTTCTCTAAGATTGAAGGAAGTTGGCAACAAAATAATATTGCCATAATACAGTGTAATCAACCAAAAGTGAGTTTTCATGCAAGCTTTAATAATCAAAGATACTTTTTGGAGCAGTTTGAACATTCAAGACTACCTTGTGTTCATTTCAAATTCCAAAGAAATTGAGAACATCAGTTCTCAGAAAAATACAGTACTGTGAGCAAAATAATCATATTACTGACAGTGGTCTTTAGATCAGTCTCTTTTTGATAGATATTTTATGCGCACACACATGTGTGTATATATTCATGTTAGTCATAGTAAGCCATTTTGTAAGAACTATGTATTTAACTAATCTTCTTCCCCATGTCCTAGTGTTATACCCTTTACTTGTACATTTAGGAATCATATGTCTAAGAAGATTCTCCTCAATGCCTAAAAATTAATGGATAGCCAGAATTTTGTTTAAGAATCTTTAAAATTCCCTCAATCTTGACCAGCCAAGATCATTAGATGCATTCCTGATGAAGAAGGAAGCATTTTGGTTATTGTCATGCTTCTTTGTATTGTTTTGTAGACAGAAAGTCTTCAGGGTGACAGTACAGTTGACATTTATTATTATCAAAACAGTTTCAAGAGGATGCCCAACTTGCTCGATTTTTTTAAATACACCTTATCAGCCATTATCCCATTTGTTAGCTTCAAAGGTGACTTCTAAAGGATCTGAATATTCCAAAACATATGATTTGTCTGGATTCTTCATTCATGGTAAACTTATCATGAGTTCTAGGTTAATACAACTGTCAGGTTGCTAGGAAAGGTATTCAAACTTATACAAGACTAATGTCTGTTTATCCACACACAAAAAAAGGCTGTGACTTATTTGGCCTTGTAATATATCATAAGAGTTATGCTCCTTTGACAAATAAGATAATCGATCAGATATACATGAGCGAAACTGATGGTGACAACATGTTAGGAGATAAGGTCCCGTCTATCTTTAACTCGCTATTTTTGAATGCCTATTGATTTTCTAGAGGTGGGTGAGAAATTTTATTCTCATAGTTTGTTCGATGGATATCCAAATGAGTTTTATGGTCCTTTTCAAGTAGATCTAAATTTGAGGAAAAAATGACTTTTCTTTAAATTTGAAGTGCGAATAGACAAGCTCATTAATGAAATGTGATCTCTCTTTGGGTTTGCCACATATAAAGCTGGGTAGGTATTGTAACTTGTAAGAAATCAAGGGCATCATTTCTCCGACTTCATCCACTCTGCCTGTTTCAAGCTTGTCACTAGGATGATGATGCCTCGATTGAGTCAATGATCTTGTATAAAAACTTCCAGATAATTAGATGTCAAACACTTACATCCTGCTCATGTTGGATGTTCATACTCGTGTCTGCATAATTAAGAGCCTGTGGTAGTAGAATAGCACTTGACACCACAGTTAATCGTCTGTTCAAGTTGCAATTTGATAAGATAACTGCATACTAATAATTTTTTTTTTTTCAAAGAAAATCTAAATTTCTGTCGACAGTGAGAAGAGATTTGAATCAAAATGATACTTGGATGATTGGAAACCACTTGGTTAAATGACTGAAGTTGAACCTTAAACTATCAACTCTAGTATATTGTTTCTAATGCTTGTATGCTGCCTCCAGAACTTAAGGATTCAATGTACTTATTATCTATCTTATGAACAGGAATATGAAGATAAAATGCGGGAAAAGGGTGAAACTCCAGTGATGTTCAGGTGGGTAGGTTATCTCAGGACCTCCGTGTGGTAATTTGTCAGTTTCATTATCTTTGGTGTCTCATGCATTTGTATTGTTTCTACCAGTCACTTGGGCCCCCCTCGAAGAAGAGCAGCGACAGAGGAAGAGGAAAGGGCTAGAAATCCAAGGCCTGAGGTATGATTCTGGATAAATTTCTTAGCTGAATGAACTGCAGCTGTTCGATTGTTAACAAAGATTGTTGATGCAGGATTCTGTATATTATCACCCTACTCTAAACCCAACAGGGGCACCACCTCCTGGGAAACCTCCAATGTATAAATCATCAATAGGTTAGCATCATGATCCATCTACGTTTTCTCATGCATTTGTTTTGAATCTAATTCTTAGATATGCAGGGCCTAGGATCTCATCTGTTGCTTCAGGTACTGCAGCTTCATCTTCTGCAACAGAAGCAGATGAAGCTTTAACAGTTCTACCACCTCCACCACCACCACCTTTGCCAAGTGCTGATGGAGTAACTTCACATGATGATTCTGTTGTACCACCATCAATACCTTTACCTCCTCCTCCACCAGTTCCTCCAAAGCATATTGCTAATGTGGGTACATCATTGCCTCCGCCACCACCTCCAGGACCACCACCTAAAGATCAAGCTGCAGTTCCTACTCCATTGCCTATACTTCCTCCACCTCCTCTTCAGCCTCTTTTGCAACCTCCTCCACCAGGCACATCTGCGATGGAAGCTGATAAAACCACAGGATCAGATGGGCCAGCTTTAAAAGAGTCAAATAAGGTATAAATATGCTTATTCGTCATGCATCTCAATTTGTTACGAGTTAGTTAGCAAAAAATTATCTTTTGATGAAGTGCATTCATCATCATCAAGCTGTCTTTGTCGATGCTATTTAGTCACATGAATCTTTTCCCCATTAAGCTGTGTAGTCTACACAGCATTCATCTTTTTTTTATTATTTTTTTATTTTTATAATTAGATTTCAGTAGTATGTATTCTCTTTAATTTGTAGGTTACACCAATGCATCCACCACCTCCACCACCGCCTGGGTTGCCACCTAAATCAGCTAATCAACAATCAGATCCCATGTCATCTGAATTTGTCCTGGGCAATGCTCCAAGCTCAAATGATAGCTCAACAACTCGGTTGATGCCACCACCTCCGAGACAGCCTCCACCAGTGGCTCACAATATTCCTTTAATAAATTCTTTGCCACTTGACATGATGCCTCATGGCATGGTACATTTTCCTACTGACATGAGGCCGTCTCTGATGGTTCCTGGTTTTGCCACAAGACCCCCACCACCACCCCCAGGAATTGTTCCACCACAAATGCTGAGACCAATGTTTGCTGCACCTCCAGGACCTCTACCATTTCCAAGACCTTCAGGTTTCCCAATTCCACACGAGGATGATTTTGATGCTTTTAGGCCCTCTGCACCTCAGAAGCCATCTTATGTCAAATCAGCAGCATCAACGGTTGTCAAGCGACCTTTAGCACAGCATAATCCAGAATTAACAGCTATGGTATGTTCTAACCTTTTCATTCTTAATATTAAATTGTACATACGCATGAAAAATGATTATATGAAATCAATTACTAAGAGTTACCAATATCTTCTCTTATTTTATGTAGCTTGATCAATTGGATGGTAGTCAGATAATATACCAGATGTATGATAAATTTTATAATAAAAGCTACCTGACTGATTATATTGTTTTAGAAAAAAGGAAAACATATTCAAAAGATAAAAATCATATTCAATTCTTGAACAATTCTGTTACATTTATTTAGGATTTATTTGATTGAAGTATGTTTGTTGTCCAAAATGAATGAACAATATCAGACATATTTTACGGTAGATTATTATCATGGCCTAGCAAGCATCATAAGGAACACCCTTGATTGTATCCTTCAAATCGTAGCAAAGCTAAGAAAATACCCTCCTTGCAGTGGCTAACTGCAGATTCCCGATTTACCTTCTAATATATGAATGTGGGGCTAGCTATGTAGGACCCCGCTGGGTGCCGGATTCCAACCTTTTTTTTTGCTACAATCCTTATTGTATCTTGATTATCCCAACATATGAGGGATTGATTACTTCAAGAATTCTTAGAACTGATCAAACACAATTGCATGACTGGAATCCGTCTTGTGGATAATATTTAATCATCAGTTATTGATGGCTGCTTTGTGTGGGTATCTTCTCTTGCTTCAGGTTCCTGCTTCAGTGCGTGTGAGGAGAGAAACTGTGGCCCCAAAACTGAAAGCAAAATCACATCTCACCACCACTCCTGCAATTTCCAAGCCATCTGGTCTGCCATTTACCGGGAAACCAGAAACAGCTACTTCATCAGGTGCCAAGTCGCAGAGTATTGATGACTCATATATGGCCTTCCTGGAGGACATGAAAGCCCTTGGTGCCCTTGATAGCTAGATCCTACCCAAATCCATTTGAATGCATTGTAAAGGCACATGGAGCTGACCCTTTTTTTTTTTTTTAAATCGTAGAGCTCTTCAGGTTTTGTGGTTGCTCGCCGAAACATGGATAAAATTGAGCTATCACCTGTATTCCTACTCATGTATTTAACACTGCCCGACTAATCACGTGAAAGGAAATTGTGGCCCTGCTGAACCTCAGTTTTCTACAGGGCATGATGACCTGTGTTGTGTCTTGGATGCTATATGGTTCTCCATGATTGCTTGAACTATAATAAACAAACTTTGATTGCTAAGAAGACATCGCACTGCTCAGTGATTAGGCTTATTTTAATGATACTTTGCAAGGCTTGACGGTGTTTTGAGTTTGGAAAGAGCTTGCTCTGTCACTTGAAACCAATACACAATAAAACATCAAGTTTAGTTTATGTATGGATAACTAGATTCAGTAGCAACTATTTATCTCTCATTTTTTATTTTTTTATGAATAAAATCTCTGCTGTTAAATTTTCCGTAAATCTCAAATGGAAATCACACGTGTATACAACATGGCTAGGAAAATATATTATTATATCTTCATTATTTTTAATTTTTTTCACTTATATTTCTCAAAAGATTTTGTTCTCATTTATACTTCTCACCTTTTATTTGTTTCCCAAATAATATCTCTGGCATTAAATTCTCCATGAATCTTAAATGGAAATTATATATGCATACCACGTGACTGTAAAAAACTTTAAATTAAACTCAATTCTCACATTCGGTGTAAAAAAAATTCTAGTTCACTTCAACGATTCTCCCCCCTTTTATTCCTCGTGCTTGTCGATTTCTCTCTGATATTGACTAGCGAATTAAATGAGATAATTATAAACCTTGTTAGACATATGTATATTTGGCATATGTAAGTGTCACTTCCAGTGTGTTCATGAGTTTATATTATAGGCTTTAATTCTTTTAAGAAAAGCTTTTGTTTGGACATTCTTTGAATTATACCACTAGACTTTGATGCAGACAAAAAAATTATATAAGTAATGCATTATTTTAAACCAATAGTCTTTGATCCAGAAAACAAAACTATAAATATAACCCACTAAATTAGTGTGGTGAACATGATCGTGAGGAGTGTGGTGCTCGAGAGAAGCCTATAATGTTCACCACAACCCACAGATTAAAACAACAAAATTTATCAAACGCCTTCTTCAACACCGAAGTTGGTTATTGGATTTAAAGAATGCCCACACAAGAGCTAGCTTCTCTCAAAGGAATTAAAGTCTATAATATATACTCATGATCACACTTGAAGTGACACTTATAGAGGTCAAATAAGGTTTATGGTTGTCTCCTTCGATTTGTCAGTCAACATCATAGAGAAATCGGTGGTCATGAGGAACGAAGGGGGAAGAATTGTTGAAGGGAACTAGGATTATTTTTTTTATGTTGAAAGTGAGAATCGGGTTTAATTTTAGATTTTTAGAGTCACGTGACATGCATATGCGATTTCTGTTTAAGATTCACGGAGGATTTAACTGCAGAGATAATATTTGACAAAAAAAATAAAAAATGATAGATATAAATGTGAACGAAAACTTTTGAGGGACATAAGTGGGAAAAATAAAAACAATAGGGATACAATAAGTATTTCCCCCCGTCACGTGGTACACACATGTAATTTCTGTTTGAGATTCATAGAGGATTTAACGGCAAGGATATTATCCGGAAAAAAATAAAAGAGGAGGGATATAAATGAAAATGAAAATTTGTAACGGACATAGAGTGAGAAAAATTGAAAATAATAGAAATATAATAATGTATTCCAGCAATGTGACATGAATCAAGGTTTGAGAGGTTTGAGTTTTTCATTGATCAACCACTGCCATTTGTGATTGTTAATCAGCTTCTCTAACCACATCAGCCTGCAAGTTAGAAAAGCCCAGGGGTAACCTACTGTCAGTAAACAGAGAGATAGGTTGGTTCCTCGGGAGTTCAATCTCCACGATAATGCCGTTGAGATGGCTCCTTTCCCCGACTAGAAAAGACTGCCATTTTGGCAACAATCGTCCAAGCAAAGCATACAATAAATGCATATACAATCACATGAATGATTTTCTGAAGAAAAAAAACAAAGGTAGTAGAAGTTGATCGATCTTGAGTTGTGATCTTTATTTTATTGGGTTAGGAAGGCACGTAACTTTCTTATGAATGAGCTTTCTGTTGCACAGGGAAAAAAAAAAAACTAATGTCACAAGCAAATCAAAAGGAACAAATACATAGTATAATCAACATTTGCTCATTTACTCAAGAGGCTGCAGAATAAAGACATGAGAACATTACTCAATTGTACGAACCATGTTGAGATCTAGTCGCAATAGGACTGTTTTCTCACTAAAAATGCTACATGGCTTATATCCTCTAAACTAAGGTTTATAACATTCTTGCCTCTACGTGGCAAAGAATCAACAATCGGGAGCTCATCTGCTAACGTGTATTGTACACGAAACATGTCGAACAGGGTCCAATGAATTACTTCCTCATAAATTTCTATCAACTAATACAGTTGGTAACTCTTCGATGAGGCTGGGCATCGAAAGGGAGCTATGTCTGATCTCTCAACTGCCATTCTTCTTATCTTGTATGAATCAACAATCACACGCCGATATTTTAACAAAATTTTCTGAGCTGGCCAAGTCAAAGACAATCAAGCAGTTTAACAGCATGTCTAGGAGTCGTGCCCTTCATCTTTGGTGCTAGGGCCATCGTCGAAACCTGTCCCTGGGGCTAGTTCATTAAGGTCTAGAAACCTTATACTTTGGACACCATTCTCCTCCTGTCTATTGTCATTTGTCTTTTCTACTGCTTGTTGCTGTTCTTTGTGTCCATGATTGATATGATCCACAGACATTTCTCTATCTGCCATTTCTTTATTGCCTCCTCCCTCGGAATTTTGACTTGCTGTTGAAAGTTCTTGATCACCCGATGCAGCAGAATTTTCAGCTGTTGCATTTGACTTGCCTGGCCTGGCTGAATCTGTATCTGTATCAGATTGCTCATATTGTCGGTAATTTATACGTGATCGCATTGCTCTCTTGCTTCGTCTTAGGCCTGTCTGCAGTTCATCAACTAATCTCAACTTCTTTTCTCGCCTAGTTCGTGTTAGAAACTTCTTATTATGCTGTTTCTCTTCCATATCTTCACTAGCACTGAGAGAATATTCCTCTTCTTCCTCATCTTCTGCATTTTCCTCCTCCCATCGGTACTCCTCATCCTCCTCTGAACCACTGGACATCTTTCTCTTTTTTATTCTTCTCAAATATTCATCATCGTATACTGCTTCTCCTACTATGTCATCATCACTGCCATAATCTGCATCAATATCTGAAACAGTGTCCACAAAATCTTTTTCTGAATAACGTTGAGGTCTTTTTCTTCGCCTATTGCTAAGTTATAGAAGTGCAAAGTTAGTTGGCACAATAAAAACAATTTGAAAGAACCACCAAAGTAATGGTACCTTTTGCCAAATAAAAAGAAGAGGGTACCTGCGGTCGAGAGTCTCATCCTGCCTGTCAATGTCAGTTTCTTCATTGTCAATTGATTGTGACGACTGTGCATCATCATTGTCAATTGGATCTATTTGTGAAGGTCCATTCCAATTACCATTTACATATAACTCAGGCCTCCCAGCGACAGCTTTTCTGACAATATTTTCTGGTGAGCTTTGTCTTTTCCTGATTAGAAAAAACATGAAAAACTGCTACTGTTATGGAAAATTGCATGCATTTGTTCATGTATGAACAATAATGTTGGACATATATGTAAAGAAGAGATGGTATACACACTTGGTTATTTTGATAGCTTCACTGATTGAGCGGTCATAATCATCTGAAAATAGTTCAATAAAAAAGTATTAACACGTTAGTTTTGATTTCGAAACAGAAAAAATAAAAGCAAACACTTACAGATCAAAATAATCACAAATAAGTGTCCCTTAAGGCTTAAAGTAACAAGGATTTATGATAAAATGGTTTTCAGGAAAGAAAACTTGGTCTATTTTTACACCAGATCACAGACATGCAAGAATTATTCCAGAATGTAACGAAAGCTTGAAATCACATGACATAGGATGTTGTTCGAATTCAGATTGAAGCAAACAAAAAAAACAAGATTTAGCAACCATTTATCAACCTTTTCTACTTAGTAATTGAAAAGTACACTTCCTACATGACAAAATATCTTGACATCGCTCATGGCTAGACATAGGCAAGAATGTCTAACTCATCTTCACACATCTATGCCAGAGGTTGACTAGATAAATGTCAGTACACAAGCCTTTTATTTAGACTATTCAACTTATAATCAGTCAATAACGATTGCTACAATATGATTTCCCGTAACGTTTAGTTTCAACCAAGGTTTCTAATAGCATTCCAAGCAAATAAGGACTTTGAGAAACAAAGCAAACATGAAGGTGGGAGATGATAAACCAGTATGGTACTGGTTATTATGAACTAGTCCACTCATAAACAAGGAAAGAAATGGATGTGAAGGAAAATATATTTCTGCACATATATAGACAGAAGCAATCCCCTATTTGCATGGAATGGGCAGATTTCTAACCCAAAGCAGCATAGCTAGGCCATTTTCTTGAAGAAATAACTACTACATATCAAAACATTATGATACAAATTATACTATGAAAGTTTGAATGATCTTACCAAATGTATATGTGACAGGTTTTCTATCTCGAAGGGAGCGACCTGATGAAATCCCATCTGCAGTCAAAAAGCTATCAAGGAGGAGCGCTTCTCTGTGTTGCTTTTTCAACAACCTGTCTTTTTTCTGCGGAGAATGGTCAAAAATCTCATAAATATTAGGAATTATACAAGAGTAGAGAACAGTACATTCATGAAAATTTACAATCCAATAAATCCACTAAGGGTGAGTTGTTTGTTGCTTGTAAATAGCATTTTCCAGCAGTTAATCAAGTTGCAAGTTTTAATTGCTTAAAAAATGTAAGCAGAAAATTTATTTAAAAGCAGGCCATAAAAGCTGAAAATATAACTAGAACTTGAAATGGCCACGGTTTGTATTTGCAGTCTGTATGTAACATCAAAAATAAATGGAATACAAACATAAAAAAAATATTAAATATTATACAAAATAAAAGAATATATTTATTGACCATTTTTTATTTTAAGAATTTGTTAGAAATAATAATAGCAGGATATTGATTTAATATTATAACAGAAATACGAAATTCAAAAAAGGCTATTTCAGTTAGTTTTATGAATATGATATGAACATGTGATATAAGATACCTTTAAATTATTTCCTACTCTATTTCAAAAAAAAATTACACTATCACAATATTGTAACTTTCACATTGTAACAAATTAAAATGTGTTAATAATCAAA
Source organism: Kaempferia rotunda (assembly GCA_037177415.1). Classification (NCBI taxonomy): domain Eukaryota; kingdom Viridiplantae; phylum Streptophyta; class Magnoliopsida; order Zingiberales; family Zingiberaceae; genus Kaempferia; species Kaempferia rotunda. Next base: position 8,057 of record JBAMIB010394721.1, on the reverse strand, counting down.
TATCTTTTCTTTTACACAAAAAAAAAAATCAAGTACCTAGACTTGTAGTGATTTACTTGCATTTGTAAGAACTACTAGAAACTGGAATTGCATTTGCAAGCAACCAAAGAGCAAGTTAAATATATCTTTTGCCGCAATATTTGCCAATATTTGTTAATCACAGGCATTACAGAATACAAATAGTAGATAACCAGAAAACCTATAATAGCAATTGGTAAGTAAAAAGAATAAATACTTTATGAATTTTCTCAATCTCTGGCAGACAGTCAATTTTTAGTTTCTTCCCGAGAGAGATTTCTGTTCTGTTTTTACTTGAAAACAGTTTCTCCTGCAACAAAATTTTTAAATCAATGAGAAAAATAAAAATTAATCTAAAACTAGAAAAAGAGGAAGAAAATAATGACCATGAGATTACACAGATCAGTCAAAGTAAGACAATTTAGTATTGTACGCACCCAGGAAAGCAGAACCAAACCAATTTGGGATTATTGTCACAAGGAATCAAGTTGAAAGGTTTAATGGCTTCCCAGAGAAAGAAAAACTAGTGTTAGACGACCTACTTCAGCAGATTAGTAGCACGCACCACAAGGTCTAAATATAGATTCACAACGTATGATGGGATGACCTAGTAACCTAAATTAACACTTCTCTTGCAGGATTCCTACTGATAAATGGCAACAGAGCAAAGTAAAATATAACATAGTACAAAGGATAAATATCATATGATCTTATAAAAGTGCAAACACATAATATTGAAAACTTAGGAGTTAGGACATTGAACTTGTATCATTTAATGAAATCAAGGGAAGCAGTGCACTTCTAGTATTTAGTAAGTTGTAACAAGACTAGCAATTGCAAAATCAAGGGAAATTGAATTTAGAATTTATATAGTTCCAGATGGACTTTAACTGGTTATACGTTTTATTTTTAGTTGCATTGGTATAAACATAACGCAGCCTAAACCTCCAGAAAACAGATGGCATTCTAATAAGTGGCAATAAACATGGAGAAACTCACAGAAACTTCTTGAAATTCATATAAGTTGGTTGCAACAGTTTCCCACTGCAAAGATATAGAAGGAATAGATGAAGATCCTTTTGCCCTGGAGTTTTTCGTCTCAATTCGTCTAATTTCACGGTACAATCTGTGACCAACACTAGGATCATCCTCGTACCTGAAAAAAATAAAGAAATGAAAAAATTATGGCAATGTCGATCATGAAATAATATGTTGTCCTAAGAAGGATTTGGATATAAATTGCCTAGATATTCAAACTATAAATAATCAACATACCAATAGGAAATCCCATGTGAATCACCGCCAATCCTTTCTTTGCGAAAAACTGAAAGTTGGATACCATGTTTCAAAGAATTATCAATAAAATTCCGAATGTCTTCTTGCTGCAAAGTGGAAAAAATATGTTAAAGGTTTAATAGAACGCAGACCCCAAAACTAGTCATTTGGAGCGGTCAGCAGAAAACTAAGGCTCTTAGTTAAGTTATACAGTTATAAATGTTTGGTTGGCAAAACAATCACTCAAAAGTACACAGAAGAACCTAAATGGCAAAAATGTTGTGAATGTTTTATTTATTTACTAATATAGATCTTCGCTTACTCTACTCACTCAAACGAGGCTAAGTTGTTGTTACCAGAATATCAGGTTGACTAATAATAGCCAAGATGTTTGGTTGGCAAAACAATCACTCAAAAACATACAGCAAAATCTAAATGACAAAAAGGTATATGTTTTAATTACTTAATAATATGTCTGCTTATTCTACTCACTCAAACGAAGTACAGTTGTTATTACCAGAATATCAAGTCTACGAATAATAGTCAATGTTGAAGGTGGTGTCAAGAAGGATTGATGGCAAATGATGATGGAGGCAAAAATTCAATTTTGAAGGTCATTATGTCTTCAATGATGCCTTGTGAAATCTTTAGATTGATTTTTGAATCAGTGCAAGTTATGTGTCCACAATGTTCCTATGCAAGTTATCAGCGCAAGCTATATAAATACTGCATAAATAAGCAATTATTTCAATACTATGGCTACCCTTTAGATTTACTGTAAAGTACAAATTACATATACAAAAAGGAAATAGGGACAGAATGAATTTCAGCGTGGTCTTGTTACTTGGGTTGAAAATAGGAGAATGAAGATGATCTAGAAGTTTACCCATGGTATTAATTATGTCTAGAATACCTACAGTAACTTATTGGGAAAACCCCACCATAAGTAGAAACAATGAAGTTATATTATTTCCAAGACATCCAAAAAATGACACTAAAGCACAGCTTTTATAGAACATAAGTTATCTGAATTGGAACTATGGCACTTATTGAAAGAAGGCATCAGTTGTATTATACCATTTCAAGGTTCACTTCAGAATAAGAAATCCATACCAAACAAAATTTTGAAAAGTTTGATAATAGATAGCGATCAAACATTAATTTAGTAAGAGAATCTAATCATTCCGTCAAAAGGCACCTCAACACGTATGTCACAAAGTGCTTTCAGAATCAGCACTCTTGTGCTGGGCTCAAGAGTTTTATATTTCTCAATCTCTGACCTGAAGAATAAAGATTTCAAGTAGTTATTAGCTGGAAATACTTCGAGAAACACTATATTTTTGTATGGTGTATAAGCTCACCCATGAGATGCAACAATTGGGACCTCACCATCAGCAACCTGCACCAGTATACCTTGACTAAATTATTCCATTATATTATCTTCACTGCAATATTCTAAGCAGATGATTTAAAATATTACAGTACCCAGTACCACCAATCTCTTAACTTTCGACAGAGCACGGTCACCCAAGTTGCACGCCCTAGAGCCATGCGAGTTACTGGAGGAATTGCCTGTTAACACACAATCAGGGAGATCTGAACACCAGATGAAACTTTTTATAAACCTATTTTCTAAAAATTCAATTTCTTAGAAGCTAGTCAATTTAAGATGAAACTAACTCCAGATACCACAATAGAATGAAATAGTTTTACTGAGTCAGGATGGAACCCAAAATTAAATTAGGAAAAGAGACATTATAGGCAATCATCTAAAACAAGCTTCACTGGGAGTATATAAAAGACAAAACCGAGGTTAAATCTAAGGAAATACACCTCTACCTAAACAATTAGTAGGCATGGAAAATAAAACAATACATTTTCCAGTTTCCAGCATTAATCTTAATAATCACGTCCAACTGAGTGCTATAGGATGGACACCACATATATAGCTCTTCCCCCAATCCAAGTACACAATTCCTTCCCTTCTTTTCCCACCATCTCTCCTCATGCCCCTCTAGCTTTCGTCGTCCAATGTAGACACAGCCTAAGAGAGAGATATGAGGGAAAAGATCCCTCTTTTAGTCATTTGGTTCTTGACCAAAATGGACAGAAAGCTAACCTTTGCTTCAGTTACTTCTCAGCTACTTCCCTCACTTCCTTTGTCACTGAGAACACTGTATTTGAGATAGGCTCACTATTTCAACTGGATGACCTCCTTTGTTCTACAGGAGTAGATGTATTTCTTCAACAAAACAAGTTAGAAAAATACTATTTCTCTTCCCTTTCATTTATCTTTTCATCTCTTCTCTTATATTCCAATTTGTATCTCTTCAATGAAACATTGCCTTGAGTAATTACTGAAGCTCAATAAAAAAATCCAATTATTCTGCTATGAAATGGAACCAAAAATAATATTAATGATATATTTCTGTATATTATCATCATTAGCTGAAATCCTATGGTGGTAGCCCATTGCTCATCTTTGTCCTTGCCCCTTCCCCCACCCCGCCGCAGGTTTATCCAACATTATATAATCTCTGCCAGACTAGAAATTAACCAATTTAATTTTCCTGCCTGCTCAGGTCCACATCCATCCTTACTGACTTTGTGTTCCGCTTGGATATCGTCCAAAGATAAATTACAACAATGATTTTCTAAAAAAAAATTAACTTAGAGTGAACTTATTGTTTATGACAAATCACATTATTTAGATAACAGTCACAAGCACAAACCTAGAAAATAAATTTATTACATCAAGAATATATGACATTTACCATATAAACAAAGAGAATAGTAATAAGTGTCTTTTGCAATATATACTAAGAATAAAAAGAATAGGTTTGTTGATAAAAACAATGTCTTTTGCAATATATACTAAGAATAAAAAGAATAGGTTTGTTGATAAAAACAAGAACAAAGTATTTTTAATCAAACATATGCCACTCAAATTATATAAGTAGCATATTCTTTGTGCATTGGCCGAGACAAAGTACAAGTAATACTGACTTCACTCAGTCAACTGACCAACATTCCTCAACTCATCCCAATTAGATTTGATTGAGACACTAAACAGCAAGGTTAGTTTGAGATTATTATCCATACATGAAGGAAACCAACTAAAATAATTCCCAACAATAACAGCAATAAAAATGGTAATTTGTTGAAAAAAGAATTATTTCTGTGCATCGTATACTCAATTAACTTGAACATTGACCAAAACAACACTAGTAAATTGATTAGTCATTTGCAAATCCAACCGTTATAGTTTGCTAAAAGATTACGGTGGTATCTTTTGCTTCTTTTTTTTTGATTTGGCATAGGGTTAGAGTACTTAAGCAATCTTGAATTGAATAATTATCTTTTATTTTCCATCTTTATCTTTATATCTTATACTAAATGGTAATAAAAAAGCTATAATTGTGACCACAATGCAAATAAAAAAAAGGCAAGTGTAGTGAGACAACTTTAATGCAGTGAGATTAACGAACGATGCTAGTCATGAATCTCGAGCCAACAAATAAAAAAATATGGCAGTCTCGTGCACGAAGCTCCTGCAAATGTGGGTCCCTGGGAAGGGTCTATTGTACGCAGTCTTACCTGCTTTGCAAGAAACTGTTTCCGATACTCAAACCCGTGACCTCTAGGTCACACAACAACAACTTTACTGTTGGACCAAGGCTCCCCTTCAATCTCGAGCCAACAGATTTTAAAAGAAAATTGTAGGAAGTAAATGAGACAAGTGGTTACATCCTCTAACAAGTATTATATTATCCTGAACATAGTGGACCTAGGATCCATAGATTTAAACAACTCTAAGTGGTTACATCCTCCACTTCAAGAGCATAAAGGTCATCAACAGGTATTATATTATCTATCATCACAATCTAAATGAAATTAAAACGTGACAACAAGATAATTTTTTTTCTTATGCATCTCACATCAATTGAAAAATTGTCAAATCTTGTGACACCAATATCTATGTTCGGAACTCTACTCTATCCATTATGAAGAGCTTTCTATAATATTTTATACATAATCTTTTCAGACCAAATAAAATCAATAACAAGACTTTCCAAGGCCAAATCAATAACAAATTCTCTTTGAATTCCATTTGTGATGTTCACTTTCACTGAAAATAAATTTATTTTACTGCTTTAGGGCTATAGTTGCTGTCTTTAGAGACTACTTCCTTAGGAATAGTAACCTGTGTTAGATAATAATTGGCTAGATGCATGATCCTAGTCAGTAAATGACTCCATGCAGTTGAACTGTCAGAAACTTCATAATAGAAAGTTTAATCACTTTCGCAATTTGTCAATGTCAGCACAACACAGTTTAGCCCAGAAATCAGATAGCTAATGACTGATGAGCATTGCTAACATTGAAGCACCTCCATGAATCACTCTTCTAATAAGTATCATTAAACATTTGTTTCAGCAGTATAGTAAGATAGCAAAAGTACTGGCCTTTGATTTCGACTTAGGTATCTGTAAGACAGTAACACAAAATCCATAGCTAATCATGACAACCCCAAGGTAAGAGTAACCTGTGTCGACGGTCCAACATAAAGAGTACATCATAGAGTTGGAGTAAAATTTGTTCTACAGAATAAAAAACCAATTCTGGTTTATAGACTTGCACATTCTGGAAACCCAAAGAATCAAGAAGACATATTATATATATATATACAACAACCAACACAATCAGGCCTTATCCCACTTGGCGGAGTCGACTAGACATATTATATATAATGCCAATTTAAAAAATAACCAAAAGATTACACTTCCATCAATGTGGCATAGCAACACCAGATCACTAACACTGTCTCAAATTGGAGGTCCTACAACTAGCATTTCATATTAAAAGTTTAAGCCGCCAAAAAAAAAGGAACAAAATGGTTACTAAGTAATTAAGTGAGCAAATGCACTAAATCACATAAAATGAGCTGCACCTCATGAAAGAACAAGATAAAAGCGACATCATAAACCAATGAGAGATTCAGGTCTCCTAAAACAACTACCATCTACCATTACCAGACCAAGATTACAATGAATCAACGTTTTATCTGCAATTACATGCAAACAATTTTCCCCAAAACAAGATGTTTAAAGTTGTGCTATAAAAATAACGACTGACATGCAAAATCTACCATCAGTCACGTCAGCTAAACATTGAGCTTCCAAAAATTTTGTTAGAAGATCAACGGGAGATGCAATTGAAGGAAACATATACAAGGTTTAAAAAGAAGACAGATAATCAAAGTCTAGTTTTGAAAAAAAAAAAAATGATTGCATAAATGGAGACAAAATACAGACTGCAACTACTTTCTTTTGTCAAAACTTCGCAGTTCTTCCAAAGATACGATGCAATGCAGTTCAGAGCAGGAACCTCCAATAACGAAGTTAAAGTTTTTAACACAATCAGAAAGACCGAACCTTTAGCAGAGGTATGTGCACGTCATCCAGCGTGTTGTTGGGTGTCAAAAACGCCGTCTCAAGCTCTTCTGCAGAGAACTCCGCAACAATGTTCAGCAGAGGTCTAAAAACCTAGGAAACACACACAGGACAAAAAAATGTCAGCTATCAGAAACCTATCAAGAAAAGGCAAGATTGTCATAGAAGAAAAACCAAAACGGAAGGAATGTGGTCCTCACATGGAGGAAGTTGAGGATGGAAGCGAGCTCCCACATGGACCGGAGTTCTCGGAGGGGAAGTTGAGGAGGCGAAGGCGGCTCGACGAGCGGCGTGATCACCCTCCCGGCTCGCTGCTGCTCTTCCTTTTCCCGGCGCGTGAGGCGGCGCTCAGGCTGCGGTGGGGGAGCAGCGGCGGCGAGGGTGCGGTAGGTACAGGCGCGGGGTAAGCGGGTCTTTCGGGGAGAGGATTCAGTGAGGACAGGAGGGGGACGAGGGTTGTCCGGCGGGGACGAGGATCCGCCCGCAGCAGGGGACGGCGAGGCAGGCGGATCGTCGGGCATGGCAGGGACGGAGAGGGTAGAAAAGGCGAGATCGGGCTGCGGCGAGGCGGGTGCAACGGCAGCGCGGGGGCCAAGGGAGGGGGCGGAGGAAGTGGGAAGGAGGCGACGGCATGGGGAAGAAGCGGAGGCCATGAGCCAAGGGAAAGAATTGGGGGAAGGAGGTTAGGAAAGGGTGGGTATTTCGGTATTTTCGCCTACACCTGTTTACAATTTACGGCGAAGTCGCAATAATAACACGATTAATATTAATATTAATTAATAATCCTTATGTAAATTAACAAAGGTTTTTTTTTCATTAAAATTTACATATTTTGTTTTCCAAATTTTAGAATGCAGTGTTCACGGTAAAAAAAACTCTTATATAAATAAATCCTATCCTACACATAAGATGTGCACATATAAAAAATAAAAAAATTTATTTTTTATTTAATATTATAATTTAATTTCTAAATTCTAAAAAAAAAAAAATTATTGGCATAATCTATATCAATATCTATATCTATACATATATAAAAACAGAGTTTTCTCTAAAAATTTTCCCGTCTAAATATAAAAACAGAAAATTTTTCTATTTTCTATTTTCTAAATCATATTTTAAAAAAATATATTTTTTTATTTAATTTATACAAAAATAAAAAAGTTTTATGTTTTCTAAATCATATTTTTTTTTAAAAAAAATGTATATTTTAATTTAATTTAAGACCATTTAAAACCTATTTAATTTAATGTATATTTTTTATCAAATCAATAAATGGAATGTCTCTTTTATTCCAAATATTTTATAATTTAA
>JBAMIB010394702.1:0-10520 GCA_037177415.1 Kaempferia rotunda | reverse complement strand
CAAGTACGAGAATATATGCCTCGTACTTTGTGTACGATAGAAGCTCCTAAAGCCTGCCAAATATAGAGGCGATACACCTAATTGGAAATAATTGTCAGTGTTATAACGGTTTACACTTTTCAGGAAGTACATCGATATTTGTGCATAGGAAGAAAATTAGCACTATAAAATGAGGTATCTACCCACAAAAATAGGTACGCGTAACACATCTGCAAGCTTCACAATTTTTACTGTTCCTCTCCTTCAGATTGATTTATTGACTTGAGCGTCGGAGTACTTGTGTCGGAGATTTTTTTCCTATCCGGTCTTTAACGTTTTCTACCTATTAAGTTAGTCTTTGGTATGTTGATTCACTGTGCTAGGAGCGTCTCTTCTTTGGAGTCTTCATAAGGTCAGCCTCGATAACACAATGACACCACGTATCTTAGCGGTCATCTTCTCCGTTCTCTGATATGATGACATCATTTAAGTTATTAATATCTACTACTAATGATGTTTAAGATTAGTCTGTTGGGAGTTCAAAGTATTAAATATTTTTCATTTGATATATAGGTTTTCAACTTTACTTTCTCTGTATCTTACATTTTTTTTGCCGATTTGAGGAGAACCAAAAAAAAAAAAAAAAATAGAGAGAGAAAATCAAAAGGTAATTTTAAACAATATTTTGGGGTTTCATTACTGTTAAAATGTTTTTTTTAATTAGTATTTAAACATTTTGTTAAATTAAGCAGGCTTACGAAGGGGGAGGCGGAAGGACGGCTCATAGTCTCAAGATGGCTAAATCCGCGGAACAGGATGGCATCGCCGCCCTCCTCCGTTTGGCGGCGCAGCTGGGCATATCCGACTGCCCGCCCTCTCCATCGCTTACTCTCTCCACTAACTCTGGCCATCCTTCTTCTTTTTCCTCCTCGTTTCCATGTTTGGGTCATTCCCTTTTCGTCTTCTACTTCCCCGATGCCGGCGGGTAAGTGTTTCGTTCTTTAGTTGCTGCTATTTTCTATTGGTCTAGAATTTTCATATTCTTCCTTTTGGTCTGCAGCCGAGGACTGGCCGCTGCCCGAGATCTCGGGAAGGGCGAGCTGATTCTAAGAGTACCAAAGGCTGCTCTTTTTACAACGGATAGCGCGATGGCTGATGCCAAATTGGCGTCTTGCCTTGAGAGGCATCGACATCGCCTCTCCCCTGTTCAGGTCACCTTGTTTCATTAATTTAGATTTTGTTCCCTTTCATTTCTATGTTCTAGTGTTGTTTGCATAAGATGGAATTATTAGACATAAGTATGGAGATGAAGATGTTCGAATTTAATGGCTGAATAAGTTGAGAGATATCCCGTCTATCAACCAAATCTACTGCAATTTATTCTCAAGGTTGAATCTTTGTTGGTCATCCTTGATCCAGCTAACTGCATACACAAACTAATCCTTCTCGACCGGAAACTGGACCTAAAATTTTGCCCTATGCTAGTATTTTGAGAAAGCACATATGTTGGATAAAAGAGCAGGGAAAAGAATAGTAATTTATTTGGTGTTGTTATGGCGTAATACAAGTTGAATGTGGAAAACTGTCTGAATCCTTGATAATTAAACGCTCCTTGCATGTTATGCTTATGTAGGATATCTGACAATTCTACGGACACTCAGTTGATATGTTTTTGTAAAAACACTCTGCCATTGTATTAGACATGTGAACTTTTGAAGTATTCATCCTCTTGGGTATAAAACATTGTTTAATGAAATGTGAAGGAGACTAAAGTAAATCTGATGGTTGAGATCATTTGTAAAGAAGGCAAAATGTAACCCAGTTTCTGAAATCTTTTGAAGGATACATATTAATTATGTGTGTATGAGAGGCACATATGCAAGCAATAACAAATTGGGTCACCAGTTTTGCATGTGAGAGTTTTGCATGTGTGTGTGTGTGTGTGGATTATTGGAGAGCTGATTTAGGGCATACCCTGATAAAATAAAATATATTAATTATCACAATAGAGTTTGGTTAAACAACCTTAGAATAGCCAATTATATTGGTCATCAGGTTAATGCCTTATGTGCAAGAGAACTTTATTGGTTAAAAAAAATGGCTATCTCTGTTATAATATTTTGAAGTATATAAAAATAAAACAATTAGACGATCCCACCTAGTGGGATAAGACTTAGTTATTGTTGTAGTATAAAAATAAAACAATTCCTGCTTGTTAGCTTCTGCTTCTATTGCTCTGAGTACATCTGACTGACCAAGTATTTTTAAATTTCATCTAAGACCTTCTAAATGCCATCAGTTAAAACTGTCGAGCTATTGTGTTTGCCTAAATGTGCAATGGAAATGCCATCTAAACTTAAATTTCTGTATCTTATGTGGGTTTGCCCTTTATATTGGCACTATGTTGGATAACAAATAAAAATTGTACAGTTGAAATCATTGTCATCATACTAATCTGTTCTTTGCCCCATTAAATCTATCTGCATCAGAAAATCCCTGAAAGCAGGTTTAGTTAGTGTTATACTTTCTTATATTTTCCTTGGGTAGTTGGGTTCATAGTCAATCAAATATGCCTATCCTTTTACAATACAGTTTATTCAGCATTTCAACTTGACAAGTTTACTAAATAGCAAGTTCTATAATATAATAAATTGTAGTTTCATCATTCGTGGTTTTGAATCAGAAATCTCAAATACATACTTTTGTGGATAGTATATCTATTTGGATTTATGCTGTAAATTTTTAGTTATATATCTTGTACACTAGCCACATAGCCATTCTATGTAATTGTATCTTATGAGAAGTTAGACCGTTTCATAACTTGTTACTCTCCTTCCAAAATTGCTCTTGTTTTTATGACCAACTAATGGTTCATTTTCAGATGCTAGCAGTATCCCTGTTGGCTGAAGTGGGAAAAGGAAGAAGTTCTCAGTGGTACCCTTACTTGGAGAATTTACCTCGTAGTTATGATACATTAGCTAACTTCACCAATTTTGAAGTTAAAGCTTTTCAAGTAATGTTTGGTATAGTTGTTTCCCTTGTTTTCTTGTAGTTTATGATTGTCTGGCATACTTATGTGCCACCTAAAAAACTATTCTTATGATTGTCAGGTTGAAAATGCTATTGGAGCTTCTGAGAAAGCCATTGCTCTGGCAAAATCAGACTGGAAAGAGGCTGTTAGCGTCTTGAAGGAATTGGACCTTAAGCCTCAATTTTTAACTTTTAGTTCCTGGCGTTGGGCTTCAGCAACTGTAGGTCATGGATCCTAAACCATTCTTGTTTATTGTTGCTTCGGATCACTTAATTATTAGTAATTTTATCTGTTTTCTGCTTGAAGGTATCCTCTCGGACATTGCACATACCCTGGGACAGTGCTGGTTGCTTATGCCCTGTCGGCGATTTGTTTAATTATGCTGCACCTGATGAAGAACATTCTCCTGAAAACTCAGAAGATACACATCCTGATGTCTCAGTACTGAGGTTAACTGATGGTGGATATGAGGAAAGTAAAAGTTCATACTGCTTTTATGCAAGAAAAAATTACAAGCAAGGAGAGCAGGTACTTTGCTGATATGCTTGAATCGTATACTCTTAGAGCCACCATTGTGTAACGTTTTCTAAGTTTTGGTTTTCTCCACAGATATTTTCCTTCATAGTATACTTTTTTTATTTTGAGTTTTTTGTTTGGTTAGTAAAATGAGAGAATAGGTTGAGATACTATGCACATGTTCAAAGCCAGACGATTAGAAGGTTGAATTTATTAGATTTGAAGGTGTAAGGGATAGAGAGATCAAAAAGAGTTAATGTAATAAAAATTAATTAATTAATTTGAATATTGTTTCCTGTTGTACACCTCTATTATCACTCTGCTCTTAGGTTGAAGCTGGAGATGTTGTAATTACAACTGTTATGTCATTAGAAGTTTTGGATCATAAATGACTAATAGATTGTTGAACTTCTATGTTTTATACTTAATTTTTTTTGCCACTGTGATTAACTTGGCTGTTGTACCTGAAATTTTCCTTTCAGGTACTTCTTGGGTATGGGACCTATACTAACTTAGAGCTTCTAGAACATTATGGTTTTCTATTGAAAGAAAATCCAAATGACAGAGTGTTCATTGACCTAAATGGAGGAATGTGCACGTCAACTAGTTGGCCCAAAGATTCTCTTTACATCCACCCTGATGGAACTCCTTCATTTGCCTTGTTATGTGCTTTACGCTTGTGGGCTACTCCGGCAAAACTACGTAAGACAATTGGGAGTCGAATTTATAGTGGATCTTTAGTGTCAGTGGAAAATGAGGTTATGATCATGAAATGGTTAGCTAAACACTGCACATGTATATTAGCGAGGTTGAACACTACAGTCAGTGAAGATAACAGTCTCCTTAGCAAGATTGACAGAATGATAGACCAGTATTCTTGTCTAGGATCGACAGAGACTCTCTATCAGGACAATGAAATTAGTGATTTTTTTCAAGCTCACGGCATCAAAGAGGAAGGGTATGATCATATGCAACTGCTGAAAGCTAGGAGGTATCTGGAGAGATGGAAATTGGCCATTGAGTGGAGGGTGGCCTATAAGAAGATTCTTCAAAGCTGTGTTTTTTACTGTGAAATCATTGTTTGCTGCCTACCTATCAATGCTTGAAGTGCAAGCGATTTTTGTTCAGCGGTCTTAGATTTTTCATCCATGTAATAACTGAGAGTTCACATGAATTTGACAATCAGCCAAACACCCGAAGACAAGCAGAATCTTCTACTGCTTTATGATGCATAGGCGCAGCAGCAAAAGCACATTAAAAAAAGAAACCACTGAATGGAGATCATGTGGCTAGACTTTGTCCATCAACAGAAGTAATTTGTATTTTATAGCCGCCACTTTGGAATTCTCAAACTAAAGCAACTTTACAGCATGGTTTCAGTTTGAAGGCAGGCATGTAGGCCCCAAGCACAAACCCTCTCCAATAACTACTCCCACCAAACTCACCAGGGATGATTCTTCACCTTTATTTTCCTGACTCCCACATCTCATTTTGATCCAAGAAGAATTTAAAATCAAATAATCATACTTCCTTTTGTTTAGCTTCTTGGAGAAAATTCCAGTGTATTCTGTTCTTTAAAAATCCATCTTCCTCCGCCTGTTCATCCCGATCTGAACTACAATGTAGATGGACAGGTAAACTCTCGATAGACCGTAAACAATTACGGTCAAATTGTGACTTTAATCCGGCCGCAATTATGGTGTGGACTATCTCCTGATTCACAAAATTGTGTATGAGAGGATCTGGTATCACCCTTCTCATTCAAACTTAAAGATGTTAAAATATAATGGTGATTATGTAATCCATCACCAGAACAAACACTTCCATCTGTTTATCTTCTTGAGGAAAATTTCAATTACTTTTTAGTTGCATGCCATCTCGCTTCTTTAAAAATCCACCATCCAATACCCTTGGTGGAGTAAGTTAGTCCAGAGGTGGAGGAAGAGTTGCCTTTCTCAATCAAACTTAAAGATGACAACAAAGGGCTAGACAACTTCAGTTCATATTCAGATGCTTCAGCTTAGGTTGTTTTCCACAATCTTTTTGTTTTACAATCCTAAGACACCAATTTACCAATGACTGGCCTAGTTTCCCAAGTCGACATTAGCTAGTGGGAGAAGAAAATCTTGAGGAAAAGTAATCAACCAAACAATCTTATCTGTTCAGCATCTTGGGGAGAGGAGTAAAATACAGTCGAATGGTGGAGGAAGAGTTGTCTTTCTCGATCAAACTTAAAGATGTCAACAAAGGACTAGAAAATAATGGCTTTAAGTTTCTTGAACTGATGAAAAAAGTTCTTTTAAAGCTTTAATCGACATCCAAAGGTGATTACATATTCCAGATGTTTCAAGTTGAAGTTTTGCTAGATTTTTGCGGTATTGAACAATACAAAGGCACCAATTTACATAACAAATGGGCGTGTAATCCATTACAAGAACAAACCCTAACCAGAGAGATGAAATTTACAGGTATTTTTAATGAAAGGGTTAGAGCTAGGGGAGGAACGTACCGGCGCCGCCGTCCTCTCTAGCCTTCGCCGCTTCCTCCGTCGCAGAGGCGGCAGAGGTGGAAGCGCATGAATTATCGCAGATCGCTCCGTGCCGCGGCGACGGCTGGGCAGCGGGGGCCGCGACGACGAGGACCCGGCGGCAGAAGGGGCAGCTGGAACGGGACATGAGCCAGGTGTCGACGCACCCGACGTGGAATCCGTGTCCGCACTGGGGCAAGATGCGGATCTCGTCGCCGCCCACGAACTCCGCGAGGCAAATCGGGCACTCGGCGAGCTTCGCGTCCGCCGAGGCGGCGTAAGCGACCTTGGGAAGATCCCCGAGAGCCTTCTTCTTGAGCCCCTTGCACGGCGGCGCGGCGGAGGCTCCCCGGCGTAGACAGGAGCAGCGGGCAACGAGCGCGAGCCCCACAACGCAGATCAGCGCGCAGAGCAGCGCCGCGAGGATCACCACCACGTCGGAGTCTACTGCGAACGGATCCGACGGCTGGGTCGCCGGTAGCACATCGGAGTTCGCCTGCAGGGTTCTCGCCGCCCGGGGCATTGGCGTATCGAAGAGAAAGGCGTGCGACTGTGGAGTGAGTTAACAGCGGTTGGGATTCCATAACCATTAATTACCTGAACTAAATAATAAAGGAAATTTACCATTTTGCCCTCTATAATTTACCAACTTTCTAAAAAAAATCTCTCACAATTTTTCAGAATACCTCTAAAATGTTCAGGATTGTATTGCAAATGTAATAGAGATGAATTAGATTCAATAATCATTTATTATATTAATTAGTGATGGTGCACACACACGTTACACATTACATATTTAATATAATACAAATTACACATAAATGTAATAAAATAAATATTTAATATCAAGTAATTAAATAATAGTTTTTAATCAGATTAAAAAAAATTCTTTTATTTCCTTCCTCATCCGGATGGGATAGATAGAGAACTTGGCATCCCCAAACGGTAACCATTAAATCAGGTAACTTAACTTACCATTTTAAGGGATCTCTGTTTGAGGTCTTCGTAGAACTTGCAGTAGCACCACCTCACATGCGAGAAAGAGTTTGAGTATCTCAAATGCACCATCAACATCGCTTTACAATCCCTGACAAGGAATAGAGGAGCTCAATGGGACACATCCATGGCATTGAATGATTCCACGATTGTAGATTCTGCACCTGTCAAAAATAAAGCACCATCTGGTGTTTTGCTGGGACTACCAATCACTAGTAGAAGTTGTCTATTAACCACATTATATGGTGTTGAATCTATTATAAATAGATTTGACAATATGGCGAGGATCACCTTGTTAAGTGATACTCCACTTCCAGTGTTCTTGTCGAACTTGATCATCAGTGTTCCTTAGTTCCATAGAATGCTCGTAATAAATCATGCCAAGCCCATCCACATGAATGAGCATGCTTCTGAGGCAATATGAAATGAGAACTTAAGCTATGAGTTCATCTTTTATGTTTTTGTTCTGCTGTGCTCAAGTCATGTTCAGTGATGATGTCTCTTTTTATCTATTTGGGTTCCTCTTTTCCTTCCTTCTCTTAAGGTCGTGATCACAAGGGGTCTTCCAAAAAGTGTAGCTTGAGGAACAACAAGCGTTAGTTAGGGGCTGACATTGCCCATCTGACGATCAAGTTGGTCCCAGAGATCCGTATATATGTAAGTAATCAAGAATCCCCCTGTCTTGTGTGTTGCTGATATATCCAAAATTAGTATCATGAATGAACTCTAAATTAATAAAGTGTTTGAAAACTCTCGACTACACAAGAATGATATTGAATAGTGCCCAAGTCGAATCTCTCGAGGAACTAATAAGAGGTTGTTTGTCTTAGATCGGAAGCTCTTTTAGGGGGTTTCTTCTTTAAAATGGGGTTAATTTGGTTCTTGGCTTAAATCCTAGATTTGAGAAGAAAGTACAACCCAATGCAATAAAATTAAACCTAACCTAATGCATAAATTAAACCTAAGAAAATAGCTGAGCAACTAAACAATTAACAATTCACTAACAAGAAGTTAAACTAAACTACTTTAATGGAACGAGCTTAACTACTGGAAATGAATTGAACTCAATAAAGGAAAGCAATCTATATTACTGAATCAAAGAAAGAGAAAACATCATAATTGCAAGTTGACAATTTGTTCAAGGCCCTAAATTGCATAAATCAACTAAACAATCTAGCCAAACTTCAAGAAACCTCTCCTTGTCGTCATATAAGGAACCTAAGTGAAATCCTCACTTTAGTGGTTGGAGAAGGTGCTCTCAGCTACTAAACTGATATCAACCTCACCAGTCATCCCAAAGAAATCCTCTTTGAGAAGCTATTGAAGAATTTAAGTGTCAAAACTCGAACAATCTGTAAATCTGCAATCTGAACTCCTGCTCCAAGGTGGGTGCTAATTATGGATGGAAAGTTGTCGGAGAGAATACAGTAACACCAGAAGAATGCCTCCGATGATTGCTGATGTGAGGCATAACCACTGAATAGAAGCAACGCCTCTGTTAGTGGCAGAATAGAGTTCGCAGATGCAGAGTTGACGCCGATGAAGCTTCTCTGGCGAGCTTAGACGATTGGGAGTTGAACCCCAACAACTGGAAGCATTAACACTTATGAAGTCAATCACGATGAGGATATGGATGAGGAAACCAGGGTTGCGATGGCGTGATGTTGGAAATGACATGATGAACAGTAGCGCAAACCACTGTTTACCGTGCTAAATTTTGTTTTTTATACCTAAGTCTGAGCCGGGTTTTTGGGTCATATTTACTAGTATTTTAGGGAATTTGGTAGGGTATTAGACTTGGACTGAGCTCAATCGGTTAGCTCCATGAAATGGGTTGGAATCAAATTGAACCCACATAGGACATTAGGCTCTTTCACTTGGTTAAATGTAACCTTGCTTCTCCTTGTGATGGTTTGCTTCCTCTTGAACATTGTGTCGATCGAACAAACTTTAATGTCCTACAAAACCAAACTCACAATGTAAGGAATAATATCATGATTCAAGAGAAAAGTATAATTAGGCTCAAAACAAGCCTCATATTATAAACCTGATAAAAGGAGTCACATTTGTATATGCAATTGGATATAATACACCCAATATCAACCCAAAGGAATGTGTCACACAATGACTTATCAGTTGCTATCTTGAATTGCACATTACTATGTTTCCCAAGAATATAGAATTTGTAGAATTCAAGCTTGCAATTCTTGACACCCTTCAATAAACCTCTTTTATGAAGTTCCAGCATCCCACATTCACTTATATGCCCTAATCACATATGCCACAAGACATACTGTCTGATTCAAACTCCACTAAGGCAGCTCCACCTACAACTATAGTTTCTATCAACTTGTAGATGTTCGTTGCTAACTTTTGTCCTTTCATTACCATTTGAGCTCACTTGCTCACCATCATCAACCCGTTCATTGATTTGTAATTACAACCAATACCATTTAGTGTAGCTAGTGAGATCAAATTCTTCCTTTGATATAGAATGTGTCTAACATCACTTAAAGTTCTGATTACATAATCAAACATCTTGATTCTGATATTCCCTATGCCAATGACTCTGCAAGACGTATTATTTCCCATAAACACTGAACCAGAATCCACTACACTATATGTGTTAAATCACTCCTTGTGTTACAATCATGTGATATGAACATTTAGAGTCTAAAATGCATACATTCGTCATTTGTTCTGAACTCGACATAACTGATAGCATATCTCCACCACCGCTCTTTGAATTTTCTTTTTCAACTATTTTTGTAGACTTTACCCAACTACGTTTATTTTTTACAGCATATTTCTTTATCTTTGGACAATCTCTCTTTATATGATATTTTCTTCCACACTTGCAGTAAGTGATCACCTTCTTTCTCCACATATGACTTAGAACTAGCTTTGTTATCGTTACCCGATCCACGTCGAGATTTGCTCCTACCATACACTTGGTTGCTATTTACCACAAGTACTTCTCTTTGAGATACTTCATCGCTTGTTTTCTTCCTTTGATGAAAACCTAGCAACGTACCTGTGATCTCCTCCGAGTTAAGAGTTTCCTTATCTATATTAAAATAATAACCAAATTCTCGTACGTAGGAGACGAAGATAGAGAATTTAGCAATATTAGCGCCTTATCTTCATCCTCGATCTCCACATTAACTCGCTTCAAATCGTTCGCGATCTGGTTGTATGAGTTGATGTGTTGTCTCAAATTGGTTTTTTCTGTCATCTTCAGTCCCTATAATTTTTGCTTGAGATATATTTTGTTTGTTAATGACTTTGACATGTACTGACTTTTCAGTTTTTGTCAAACTTGTTGGAGCAATTTTGCTCCAAACATTAGTTGATTTTGATGTATGGCAAAATGATGTTAAGTTAGACAATCTTGTGTGATCTAACATAAGTGTTTGAGTGACAGGAAAGTCCAGGTATGAAGACTTGGCAAGGAAAGACCAAGGGTGGAGT
>JBAMIB010394683.1:0-10522 GCA_037177415.1 Kaempferia rotunda | reverse complement strand
GTTTTACGATATCTTCAAGGAACCAAGAATTACATGCTCATGTATAGTAAAACTAATCACTTGGAAGTAGTTGGTTACTCGAATTCCAATTTTGCCAAATGCATCGACAGTAGAAAGTCTATTTTGGTTATTTGTTTCTTCTCGGAGAAGGAGCAATATCATGGAAAAGTGCTAAACAATATATCATTGTCTTATCCACAATGGAATCAGAGTATGTGACATGTTTTGAAGCCACAATCCATGCATTATGGTTGTAGAATTTTATTTCAGGACTTAGAATTGTCGACACTATTGCCAAGCCGCTAAAAATTTATTATGATAATTTTGCAGTAATATTCTTCTCAAAAAATGATAAATATTCAAGAGGTGCCAAACATATAGAAATAAAATATTTTGTCATTAAAGAAGAAGTTCATAAAAAAAGAGTGGCTATTGATTATATTAAAACGGATCTCATAATTACAGATTTGTTAACTAAAGGTTTACAACCCAAAATATTTAAGGAACATATACATTGAATGTGTCTTGGTTGTCTTTTTGAATGATTTATTAAGTTGACACTCTGAGCTCACTTATGTGTTTCAGATATACAGTTTTAGTTATAATTTACACATTGCTATTGCCTAGAAATATTATTGTGGACCATTATGAAATTATATGTTCATTTATAGGCCTAGTATGATAGGATGTTGATGTTTGTGGCATATAAAAGGAAGTATGTGTAGGATTGTAGCAAGGTCAATAAAGGGGGGTGAATATCGATCGCGAAAAATAGTCAGAGAAAATATTGTTGGGTCTAAAAGAAATTTAGATATCTCCACACTTGTATGACATTATCCACTTTGGGCCTAAACCCTCATAGTTTAGCTCTTGGGATCAACCCAAAATGTCTCATACCAATAGAGATATCTTTCTCTTATAAACAATGATCTTTCTTATGTGTTTTCAATGTGGGACTATGTCTACAACCTTGCAACCCAACAAATACGAGTGGAATGAAAAATATACGAGTACATAGAAAGTTACTTCGTTCGGAGCCTTTGACAACTCCTACTTGAAGGCTCACGGTCCCTCGGACCGTATCATTGGGCAATTCACTAAAAATATCTTCTGAGAACGTCGGAAGAGGGTCGAGTACATGTGTTAAAGAAGTGTAACAAGCTACACTTCTCTTATAGGAAATAAATACAAATGCAGTATTGATAATTAAAATTACCAACTCAAAAGAATTGTATTCTGAAGTTCTGGGAGTTGGCGTCGAGCAGTAGGCAGTGGTTGGAGGTCCAAAGCAGCAGCTCAGTAGTAGTTATGAAGTTTCGGAGCACCGAGAAGTTGTAGTACGCGCAAAGACTTGCAGAAAATGTTGTTATTCAAAATTTGGTCGAGCAGCTCTTTTATGAAGTGTTGAAGGCGCCTCCAGGTCAAAATTTGATCCATGCGCGCTCGGAGAGGATAACGGTCGCAATCCTCGTATTTAATCACCGGGAGGGCACCTTTAGCGCCCTGGAAGGAGCCCTCGTGCCTTTGGCCAAGAGCCGCAGTTTTTATGCTAGAGGAGCCTCCAGTAACCCAGGAGGCGCCCTTAGCACTATTCATCCGAGCTCAAACTCCAATTTTGACCATGAAAAATAGCATTAGAGCCACAGAAAATATACCCTGCAAAATAAAGTGTTAGCACACTAGTCATGGGTAGTAGTAATTAGGTTTTTGTCCCTTCATGACCAAAACATAGTCAAAGCACTCAGCTTAGATTTCCAACATGGTTCTAAGCTATTCCGAAGCCTACTTGTTCCTTCCAACAAGAACGTGTCATCACAAGTCACTCTCCTCTAGTGACTTACCTTACTTACCTTCCGGAATCAGACATCCGGACTTGGAAATCACACATCCCGCTTAGACATGTTTGGAGGTCTTATCCTGCAACACTGAGTTAGGACAAGTAGTATAATAAAGTAAAACATTATTAATGGAATTAAGAATTCGCTGGTCTTGTCGGCTGCGCGCGACCGGCCGGAAACCTTTCGATCAACCTTGTTTAGAATTTACTCCTCCAAGACTTCTCATTACCTAAGGTTACCTCCCCTTAGGATTTCATCGTTTGACTTCACTCACTAAAACCTAGGGTTACCAACCCCTAGGATTTTCACCACCTAACTTCACTCACCAGGACTTAGGATTACCTCCCCCTAGGATTTTCACTACCTGGCTTCACTCACCAAGACCTAGGGTTACCTGCCCCTAGGGTTTTCACCACTTAACTTCACTCACTGGGGTTTGACTTCACTCACTAGGACTTACACTTTGCCTAACCTCTAGTTAGGACTAGTCACTTGGTAGACTTCCCATCTACCTAACCTTCGGCTAGGACTTACCCTTGCTAGTCATCTAGTCCTAACTAAACTTTTCTCTCTTCTAAGCATCAAGTCCTGCTTGGATTAACCCTTGGTCAAACTGACCAGACTTAGGTATATTGTCAAACATAAAAACCAGAGAGGTTAACTGCACCAACAGTATATTATATAATGCATAACCGCTATAACCCGCATTTAGTGTTCTATTATTCTAAGGCGATTATGATGTTGTAAAAGGATGAGTTTGTTGATGCTTAAAGTTGTAATGCATCGTATTTATGCTTAAAGTTCTAACTTCATCCAATTTTTAGGCCAAGTGGGAGATAATAATTATTATCTAATATTGTTTGGCCTTAAAAAAAATGAAATGTACATGTCAAGTTAAAACAAAAGTAACTTCATTCAATTGAAGATACAAATGAAATGTAACTCATCTAAACTTATATTATTATTATTATTTTAACGGATGCAAATAATAATAATAATAATAATAATAATAATAACTGATGTATGATGGATCCATAAAAATAAAGAAGTTATATATACGTATATTGGTGCACGTCCTCTCTCTGCCTATAAATTGAAAGCATAATAATGGCTATCATATGAATGAAAATAAGTGATTTCGTAAAGAAAGGAAGAAGAGAGAAATCGTATATGCAAAATAATTGTATTACAATGGTTTCTTCATCAAGCTTAGGTATGTAAAATATATAAATTTTAAGATATATTTCATAAAGTAAATATAATGATCATGTAAAATAACATTTTAAACCCCCAACATCTCGTACCATATCACACAATATTGTGAATGTTCTCATAACCATTCGAAGTTCACTAACACATATGTCATCACTCTATTTTGTAAGGCTAAACATTCATTTCACATGTGTAATCCGTTTGTCTTCCCTACTTTTTATTTGACGAATCTTACTTCGACGATAGCCAAGTATTGCAATTTGACAAAAAAACAACAACTAAACAACTCAAGAGCATTCCATACATATTCCACAAAGTGCACATAAATTTACGTCTTCTATAGTCAAAATGAGGTCGTGTCATATTTATATACACCGCATAACCAAGGAGGTTACCAATAATAAATCAAAAACAAAATCATACAAAACAACCATACATTAAAACCATCTTAACTGTTTCATACATCTTCCTCCTACATTTATCCTAATAATACACGTCATTCCATTCATTAAACTAGGCACAAAATCATGCCAAATTTTGGGGGAAGAAAGCAATTGATAACAAAGTCCAAGTGAAATTTGCATAACAAACATAATCACGGAATTCAAAAAATGAGAAGAAAAACCTGAGTTGGAGAATCAAACATGAAGGAGTGATAGAGTTCAAATTCACTGGAAGTTGGAACGTAGATGTCTGTGTTCTCCGGAGATGATTTTTGAGAGAAAAATCTGTGCGGGTATTTTGCCTAAAATCTATGCATGTATTTTGTCAAAATTCTTCCGGATAAGGCAGAAGAGAACAAAGGGGAAGAAATGAGGCTAGAGTAGGCCTAGAGGAAAAAGGTCAAAAGAGGAGAAAATCATATACACAGGAATGGATTTGATGATATCCTTGGGGGAATGACAATTCAGATTTGATACCCATATTATTTTCCCATTAAACCCTACAAAGCACTCTAAATAGGAATTAAATAAATTTCATTCTCATTCCTAACCCTAATATCCCCCTACTAAGCATCCCTAAGTTCAATCCAGACGCCCCTCATGCTCCGTTTCTAGGTTATGTGAAGGGAGATAAATCACGGGAGTAACTTATAGTCAACTGCTAAGTTATATCTATATTAAATAAAAAGTTTGACTTTCTACATATATCTTCAAGTTAAATCTTTTAGATATTGTTTAGGTTTTCATTAACCATTTTCTTAATACAATAAATTAGATTGAAGAAATTTTAGTCCATGAGTTTCTGATCAACTTAAACACCTACCTGCTGAATGTCTAAAGGTCACAAGAAATCAATCTAGCTTTTGAGCCACAACAAAATAAAAGCAAATAATTTAAGGAGGAAACATATAATTTATAATTAAAGAGAATATTGTCAAACTCATTCATTTAATTAAATGCATTGGTTCGGAGAAAGCAGTAAAACATATGAAATGTGTAGCGGAAATGTATTCTTCATATAAAGTTATGGTTTTCATATTCAAAACAAAATTCTAAAGTTCAAACTCCAGATTGAAGTTATCATTGATTTGTTTTGTTACTATATGAACTATCATATCCAACATAATTATCTGTATGATTTGTTATTTTAGTGTTTTCTGAATGCTATTTAGCAGATGTTGAAAAATATTCATCTACCTTGCATCCTAGTGACAGGATATTGCAGATGAAGTAGTTTAATGCCATTCTGAGATTCTAATTGATGATGCCAAAATTTATTTATTTTAGGTTATTTTAATATCAAATTAAGAGAAAAAAAAAAGAAAAATAATATTCTATCGTAGAATCGATAATCCTTCAATTACTCTTTTATTATTTCTAGCTGTAGTTTTCGTCACACTTCACACTGTAATTTTCTTATACGACAAATATGAAGACAAAGTTGATGGGTTCATCGATCGAGAAGGTGTGGAACCACCACATCAACTTCGTCTGTGCTTCGCCCACTGTCTGCACCCGGGATTCACAAATTTCAAGCATGAAATTAAAAAATATATATATAGATCCACCACATTAACGATCCTCTAAAATCGATCATACGGATATGAAAGGAGGTAAATACATGTACATAGGCGTTAGGCGCATAGTGGGATGTAGTCCAGGTCGTCAATTTCTGTGAATTGACTCATGACCATTACTTTAAAAATGTCATACGTCCACCGTCTACACTACACCCTGAGTACTCCAAACATGAAATTTAAGAAGCACTATGTAGTGGTTCACGCCAACTATCTGAGCAAGATACCAAAAGGGTCGTTGAAAGATTAAAAAAAATCTAGTAAGGCATGAAGGTATTTTGGGGTGGCCGATGCTCGATGATAAATATCGTTTTCTTTTGGTGATTACTTTAGCTCTACTTTGAGCCCTCTAGGTGCCTTTTTTTTAATGTGTGTCGCCGTCCTGAAATGGGTAATGTTTAGACATTCTGCATGTGAACTCGGTAAATTACATAGGGATTTCTAAAAAGATGATTCAAGCTTGAATCTGTATATTTTCAGTTTGTGCGCATATTCTTAAATTTACTAAGTTCTCTGCTCGCTTCACGTCGTCCATGTTCAATGGCTGCCGATGATGAATTGTCGCTTTGCTAGTATTCCCCTTATCGTGAAAGAGGAGGAAATCTATTTGAGTTCAAAATGATATTAATTTGATGTTTTAGAGTTCATATATATTGTTATAGTAAAAATGTATTACTAAGATGCTTTTATGCCCTTAGTTTTGTCACTTTTCTAAATCCCCAAATCAAATTCATCTATTCAACCCGAGTAGATTATAATGTCTGGCTGCGTCATTGAGTTGTAGGTTAAATAACATTTGACTGTTACGTTAATTAAACAAATAGTAACAATTGGAACAGCAAGAGCAAATGATGTGATCAAATAGAAGGTTGAAAAGCATAAACATCACAAAGGGATGAGTCTGTAATAAAGAACTTCCACTAACTAGGAACTTAAAAGTTCAGGTTTTCAGTTAAACCCAAACAATAAACTTGAAAACTGATGGAATAGTAGCGCACCACCACCACCAAAATTCGTCTTTGAAACGGAAACAAACCAATGAGTCCCCATGTATGCATGGTCATGAACGGGTAGGAGGATTTCCAGCCCCAACTGGGCGAGTGCCTTGGGCAGGCTTTGCCAGATCATCCTGCAGTAAAAATCACAGGTGAATTAGTGAAGCATTCATCCGATCGAAGCATTAATTCACAGATGTGCATCTATTTGCAAGATACATCTTTGTAGTGGTTCACTGAGGGGTTAAATATAATAATCACAACAAGTTCGCAATACTTTACAAGCTAGTATTAATTCACAAACTATTTGTCATTAACATCTTTGATGTGAGATATCTCATGATGGCGTTTGTTTCAATTAATCTGGTTTGATTATATATCACTAAGCTACCATTTTAGTATCCAGGGGAAAAGGCTTGACAGTGTTCGTTTCAACTAGTCTAGTACGATAATATGATTTTTAAGCTAACAATTTAGCATCAAGAGATAAAGCTCCACGTCAGCTGCATCTCATGAATCGTATTTGGTCTAGTATTAAAAGAAAAAACATAGTGGAATAAGATCCAATTGGGATTCAATCAGCATTAACGGATAATCAAAATAAGCCATATGAGGTTTTGTTCTTAAATAAAGCTGCCTGCTTTTTATCCTTGTTTACTAGAAGTGAAAATTGAAGTTTTGAAGTAAGATCTCTGATCTCTTCCAGCCTTCACATGACTAGGATGGACCAGATCACTATATTATATACGTCAGATAATATTTGGATGGTTATATGGCAGGTTAAACATGATGGAGGATGGCCCAGATGACTATATTACATGTCATACAATATTCGGATGTATGAAATGGTTGTCTATACAATATCAGTAAATACATAGAGTGACTCGAGTGCCGACTTGTAGGATGGATATCTGAATTACAATATCCAACAAGGAAACAAAAAAAAGATAAAAACAATAAAAATAAAAATCCAAATATAAGAGCTAGAATGGAGAGGGTTGCCAACGTTACCGAGATGCTTTTTGCAAACACAGGAAAGGCTGCTTCGACACAATGAGGATGATGGTGATGGACGTTGAAAGAAAGAAATTTATAAGGTAACATCAGTTTCTTTATCAATTTGATCATATTTTCTCACTGTATTTTTTCCCCAATCTTAGGGCTGACCGAAACACATTTATTTTCATATTTTACCAATACATGCCCTTGTTTTGTTATTTAATGAAACACAGACTGGGCACAAAAAAAATCTATTATGCCCTTCCACTAAAACAACTTCTCTTCAAATATTTCACTAGATGGTTTCAGAACCAACTCATACCAATAGTTTCACTTGAAAGTGAAAATTTTTATTTGAGTTAATTTCCATCTAAAATATGTATTTCAAGTGCTCACGTCCTATTTGATTCTGAAATATATTTGTGATAACATATTCTTTTGAAGTCATGTGTAAGCTCATTTCTATCTAGATATAGTTCTTAAAAAACAAATGAAAGCACCTTGTGCAACATTTGAAGCTTGAAAGAAGGAACATCTACTTGATCATATTTGGTTCATAATGGGAAAAAGATGTTTGGGGCGCATTTTGGTAGAAGGAAAATGTAAGTGGGATGAAAAAATTAAGTGGCACGGTTTGGTAAATTATCCATAATTCTTTCCCTACTTGTTAGTAGACAGTGACAGGACAGAGATCACATACTTACCCGAGAACTAAGCATAATTATGTGGGAATGAGTGTTTGTACACTTAACTGGCATCTACCTCGGGTTGAACAAGAGCAAGTATTGGCATTCCTCTTCGAAAACCTGAGTTACCAATTTGTTCTCTAGACGTTCACAATGTAAAAGAAAAAAAAAAAAACCCAATGGGTTTGGTTTTTTCATCAAAACGCCTATTTAAAGAATGTAAAGCACAATTAACACTCTGCTTTTCTCCATAGAGAGCATAGAAGCATAGAAGCAACGTAAGAAAATGATACTACGGACTTATAGATATTAAGACGTATTCATCAAGGGCCACTAAGAAATAAATACTTTGAAGGTAAAAATAAAGAAATCCATGGAAATCGTACCCGACGTCTGAAGCGCTGTGGTGGCTCTCGGTTCCTCCTATCAGTGCGAGACCTCACCCTGACAACCTTTGAGTGGATTGCACAGGACACACAGTACTGCACTTTGATATACAACTTCGGAAGTGTGTATCCTTAAGTAGGTTAAAACCTTTAGCCACCAACAATGACAGGTATCGAACCAAATAATCCAAAAATAAAAACAAAGAAATAATACCATCATAGGCACAAGCCTCTTGCACATCCCTCACGGCAGCTTGCTCCACTATATTCCTCACGAGGAACCTCTTGATAGCCTTATCCTTCATTGTACAGTAGCAGTCGCGAATGAATCGAAAATCGCGAACAGAACAAAAAAAACAAAAAAAAAAAAAAAAAATCTAATATTAAACTTCGTGGAGGGGAAAAATTGTCTTGCGAGTATACATCAATGTAGATTAATTCAGAGTAAATATGGAAATCTGGGATACCTTAGGACAACACTTGCCACAGTTAGAGCAGCGGATGAAGTTGACGTGACCTCTGCCATGCTTGTTGCGTCCGCCGTTTCTGCGCTTGAAAGTCTGCAAAACAATCGAATAGAAATCGTTCAGATCGTGCAGGGGATGGACGAGGACAGGTTGGTTTTCAACCAGCTCACCATCTTCGCCGCTCAACTCCGGTAGCAAACTCGACTCTTCTAATTAGGGTTACGAATACGCAAATGTATCTCTCTCATCAATATATACCATTCGCGGCACATTGAAGGCCGAAGGCATGGGTCGAAATTACATCAAACACAACCGCATTGTCTGGGCCGAAAAGACCGACCTGAGTTATTTTATGTCGTCACACAAAAAGGCCCAACTAGGCCCAACTGGAGCAACCCCACCCCAAGTATAAACTGCTAGGGGTGTATAGTTTGGGGTAATAAGAAGTAAGGAATGAGAATGAGTGAATATCATTCTCATTGACATTATTTGATTTATGTCAGTTGGAATGAAAATAAAAGAATTATTCCTCCATTTTCATTCCCTACTCCCTCATCAATCAAACTCCTCAATCATTCCTCTATTTTCATATATCCAAAATATTTTTTTATTATTATTATTTTCATTTTACTTTCTCCTTTTTCGTTCTCTCTCTACTTCTCTTATTATATTTTCTCTCTCTACATTTTTTTTCAGGTTTCTCTCTACCTATTTTAGGTCACTTTCTCTCTCTCAACAAATTATCTCATTTTTCTATTTACATTTTTAATCTCACTTTCTCTCTCTACCTCTCTTGTCATATTTTCTCTTTTTATCTTATTTTCTCTCTCTACATCTCTTATCTTACTTTCTCTCTCTACCTCTCTTATCTTACTTTCTCTCTCTACATATCTTATGTAACACTCTCCTTAATCATCTCATTTTATCTTTCTACATATTTGTCATTTTCTCTGTCAACATCTCTTGTCATGTCTCTTTCTTTACTATCTTATGTCACTTTCTCTCTTTACTTATTAATATAACTTTCTCTCTCTATCTTTTTTTATCTCATTTTCTCTATTTCTCTCTACATTTCTAATCTATCTTTCTCTCTCTACTTCTCTTATCTAACTTTCTCTCTCTACATATCTTATATAATACTCTCTCCTTAATCATCTCATTTTATCTCTCTACATGTTTACCATTTTCTCTCTCTACATCTTTTATGATATTTCTCTCTTTACCTATCTTATGCCACTTTCTCTCTCTACTTATTCATTTAAAATTTTCTCTCTACATTTCTTATCTCACTTTCTCTCTCCATCTCTCTTATCTCATTTTCTCTCTCTACCTCTTTGTCATAACTTCTTTTTTATCTCACTTTCTCTCTTTATCTTTTTTTTTTATCATAGTTTCTCTTTTTATCTCACTTTCTCTCTCTACCTCTATTGTTATAGTTTCTGTAGGTCCGGTTCGGCTGGTAGACGGAGGTCGTTAACCTGCAAGTTAAGAATTATCTCGAGCTATCTAGCAGGGATTAAGGATTAGTAAAATGAAATTAAACACAACATAAAAATAAGAGGCAGAATTTACTTGGTTACAACCAAGAAGGTTGTTAATCCAAGGCGAATGAAAGCTCAGTATAAAACTCCTTCTTTGTAGGCGGAGAAGCCTCTTACAGAAACTAAAGCTCAAGAAAATGACTAGGAAAATTATTACAAGAGTTGTGTTTGAGTTACTTTTATTTCCTAGCTAAAATAGCCCTTATATAGGGATCTAGAAATCTGATCCGTCGGGCTGGGGGCGCCTTCAAAAGGGTTGAAGGTGCCTCTAGTGGATAAAGTTTTATCCGAAGGATAAAACTGTTGGGATCGGGAGATGCCGGATTTCTTGTTCCTACAAGTTATGGCAGCGGAAAACAAAGGAAACAAGAACTACAA
>JBAMIB010394675.1:0-10522 GCA_037177415.1 Kaempferia rotunda | reverse complement strand
ACGAGATGTTTCGCCCGTTTCGACCGGCTCGGCACCGAAATCTTAAACCTTGCTATATGCTACTTGTTGTTCTAGGGGAAAAACCAAATTTTTTATGTTTTTTAGTTTTTAGTTTTTTTTTATGTTTAGGATAATTGTTTGTTCTTCTTTTGTTTCTTCTCTGGTGATACACTAGATATTATATACTATCTCTTATTTTAACGATTACTAAAACCATAGACGTGTCACTTGAATTAGACTAGGCTCTGCATTAGGAGTGTTGTCATCGATACATTTTCAATGATTGTGTTCAGTTTAGTCATTATATTTTGTTTTTACAAAAAGTTCGCCTTATATAATTGCAATTGGTTTATTGGAAGTATTGTATAGGGAGGCTGTCCATCATGGACCAAGGTATTAGGAATGGATTTATTTTTTAGGGAATAGTCCAAGTAAGGAGACTTATAGACCAAGTTTATTGAAATGGATTAAGTTCATAAGAGTTGGGAAAGGTTTTAATCTCTATGGGTGTAATGTTTTTACAGCAATGAGTTAGCAAGTTTAGTTCAAATAATTCCCTCTCATTTATCCTAGTTTAAGAAGATTGTGGTTTTCTTCTTTTTCAAAATGAATACCCAATTCCTTTATCAGCCCCAATGAATGCTAGTTACGTCAATGTGGTATCTGACTGCCACTGACAATACTGGTCATATCTTCATTTACAATATTAATTACGTTGAGTGTTCTTGCTTCCATTAGCAATTATGGTCCTACATGATCTGTTGATAGTCCCTTGAGATATTTGGCAAAATATTAACATAAGTGTTATTGGAACCTGTCGCATTTCCAGCTATTGACCAAATCATTATCTGGTTCCATACCTATTAGTTTTACTTTTTTGATTTTTGTTTAAATTTTTTTGGCTGATTTCCCCTCTACACTGTTCATATAATGTCTTTAGAGAGCTAAAGGCTATGCTTTACTTTGTTTCACCTTGCATTTTATTTAAGTACTCCTATACACTTATATTTGATTTTTTGTACATTGGTTGTAGGTACTCATCATGGATAAAATTACTGTTAAAGTAATGTCATATTCTTGCAAGATGGCGGATATTACCGAAGAAGGGGTTTCATGTAATTTCTGAATCTTGCTCTTGCTTCTTTTCTTTTGTTTTGAATAAATATGTTCATGATACTTTTCATATGATGTTTCTCGTCGTCATTGATTTTTCTTTTCATCATTGATTTATCAGGCTTTATTTTTGTTAGTGCCTCTTGTTTTGACTATTATCTTATGTTTGTATAATTATGATGCTAAATTTTGGAGACATTATTGTTGTAGAATCACCTACATCAAGAATAGGTGACCAACTACTTAAGACCAAATTAAAGACATTACTCTTCTCCCACAAGAATGATTGCAAGTCGAATGTTTGCAAGGCAACAATAATTCAATAAAGAACTCTCACATCCACTCCCCATTCAGCTAACATGACTGAGAATAAACTTTGGTTATTCACACTCCATCTATCTGTATAAATATCATTGGCATGAATTCATATCTCATATCCAACAGTTGACATTCGATCACAAGAATTAAGGTTGAGATGCTACCCTCATTCACAATTCTTGCTCTGGAGTTAAACCGGCTGAAACTCGCTGGCTGTTGTTGTTGACTCAATTAAATCTTCGTTCACTCATTATCTCTCAGTACACTTTCAAGACAATCTGATTTAACAACAAATCAACTGACAATATATGTTAATTATATGGAATGAGAACTAGCTCAGAGTTTTCACCTCCTTCCTTTGATTGTTGGCATCTAATCTGAGCCTTAGCAAATTCAAGCAAATCAAATAAGTTTAGATTCAATTTAAACTCAATTAAAATCTACGATAATTAGATTTTAGTTTATGACATTAACATGAATCGATAACTATCAATAACAAATAAAAATGCATATATTATCAATCAACAAAATGTAAGTTGTACTAAATAAATGTATAAATATTTTCAAAGGCATCAGCACCAGTGTGTTAGATAATTGAAGTCAATAGTTTGTGAGTATATGCTCAGTATTAAATTCATTACCATTCAAATTACTTTCATGATCTCGAATAACCTAAATTTTCACATAAACTGTAAAATGATTGAATTGAAACATCAAAGCACCTTATACTAATTTTGGTTGCTTGCATAATATTGTTTGCTAATTTTAGTCATTGGAAAATTTTCTTATTAGATCTTTACCAAATTACGGTGTGATACAAGAAGCTTCAAAAACAACTTTCGATGTCAATCTACATAAATGTAAACTGTGTTTGACACGGATGGTACTTTTTGATACTAAAGCAAAGCCTAACAATTTCTTCTCATCTTGGAAACCATGAGTAAAATGCTCATGTCGATTAACTACCTGTTTCTTCCTGCCCCTCAGCACCTTAGCTGTTGATCTAAACATCTTTTTACCAATGATATTTGTCTCGATTTTAATGAACTTCTATTGTATCAGTTTATGACACATTACTTTTCCTCCAGTGGTTGAAGATCTAGACAAACGTCGACAACCATTACCCTCAATGGATGCTATATACTTTATGCAGCCAACAAGAGAGAAGTAATGTATTTTTTGTTTCTAGTATCTTTGTCTGTCATGCACAGGAAACTTGCTATGTATCAAAAAGTTTCAAGGCATATTTTTTATGACATTATTTTTTTTTACAAGGTTTTACATAATTTTCAAGGCATATTTTAGTTTTTTTTGGTTCCCTTATCAAGTTCACTATCTGATGCATTCCTTAAGCAATCATTAGCCTGACACTTTTATTTGCTGTCTGTACTATGAATTAAATGTCTATGAAGAATGCACAACTAAAAGCATTTCAATCGAATATTTA
This sequence comes from Kaempferia rotunda, assembly GCA_037177415.1. Taxonomy (NCBI): domain Eukaryota; kingdom Viridiplantae; phylum Streptophyta; class Magnoliopsida; order Zingiberales; family Zingiberaceae; genus Kaempferia; species Kaempferia rotunda. The sequence continues at coordinate 7,644 of JBAMIB010394675.1, read as the reverse complement.
CATTTCATGCTGATATATGATCTGTGCAGTCAAACTGATGAAATTAAAGATAACATGTAAGGATCTTAAATTCAAAACTACAGACTTGATGATCTTCCTCAGATTGATGATTTATGTTCTTCAGTAAAAATGTGTACTTCAGAAGCAGAATGTTGAGTTAGCAATCACATCAGATATTTACAAAAAGATATGAATATCAGTTTCTTTAATATTAAATTTTACAATCTGCAGTTCTGCATCTTGTTTGTCTGTACTTGCTGATCTGTTGAATAGATATGTACCACTACCCAGTCTTTCATGTTTGTTTTGAGTGGGATTGAATGAATATTTTTGAAGAAAGAAAGACAAAAAGGTGGCATATTTGTGTTTTCATGTTTCAGTGACTATCCTTGAATATCAGTTGCTTTAATAATTAATTTTACCATCTGCAGTTCTGCATCTGCCATCTTGTTTGTCTGTACTTGCTGATCTGTTGAATAGATAAGGACCACAACCCACTCTTTCATGTTTGTTTTGAGTGGTATTGAATGAATATTTTTGAAAAAAAAAAGAAAGACAAAAAGGTGGCATATTTGTGTTTTCATGTTTCAATGACTAACCTTTTTTCCTGTCAAGCTTCCAATGTGCTACATTGTCAGCTCCCTCCTCTAAGATCCTTGTCTTCACAGTCCCCCTCCAATGTGGTTCTTTCACGACAGCTACAGACAGTCTAATGAAATGCTACTTGTTTCCTTTTTAGGGTGGTCAAAATAAAGAGGAGTTTCTAGATTCTTTTTTTGGGTCATTATGTACTACATAAAGTTGTAGTACGATCTAGCATACTTTTTTGGATCTGATTATTGAGTTGTTCACATCAAAACACTGAGATGAGTGTTTAGATGATATGTAGGCTACTAGAAATAATAAAATAATGATACATTTTTTTTCCAACAGCAATTAGGTACTGAGATAACATAGCATGTTCAGAGTGACCAATCATTTTTAGAGTAAGAAGAGTTGGATCGATTGGAATGGAATATATAAGGGGTGAAGAAAGACCATATAGAATTTAGTTAATGTAATGGCAATAATTAATTGATTTGGATATTACTAGTAATATAGATTTGCATATAGCTTAATGGAGGGATACAGTCTATAAAGTTGATAGCCAATTGTTGGCTTGGTGATGGCTAACGACGATGATAGCATATGGGATAGGGGATTGTTGAAGTTTTTAGTGAATCAAGATAAACAAAAGTTTAGGGCTATAGCCTCTTTATCCAGATTTAAGCTAGCTAAATGATTGTGAAAATAAAGCTTGATGACGACGACGATAGCATCTGTTATAGGGAGAGTATTCAAACAAGATAAACTTATGAACAAACAAAACTTTTAGATGTTAGGTGGCCGGCCTTACCTAGGTTTAAGCCAGTCGAATAATTGATGAAAGGAGCGGCTAGACAACCACTGGGTCCAAAATCTTTCCATTTGTATCTCCAACAGTTAATAGGCTGGTGAGTAAAGCTTGTTATATCAAGTAAGATGATCGATGTAAGTGTGAAACTCCTAAACTTATGTGTTTTTGCCTATAGCGTGTACATGAGATTTAAAGGGTCACAGAAGTTGGGCATCGTGCTGGCTATGCTACCTTTGTGATATTGGCAATAGGTCACAGAATACTTTGTTTTTTTGCCACGTCTGTTCCTGTTCATTCTATCTGATAATGGACTCTAGATCATTCAAATTTGCTACTTCATAAATGTCAAATATCCATTCTTTTGTCTAGGATCTGTCAAACTCCCATTGGTGCAATTACAAAATGTGAACCTTCCAGGTTATGATTTTCAAGAAGCAAGATGCATATGCTTGAGATGACTTAGATTATGACATGTTTATTTATAAATGTAACCTTTTGATGCTTCTAACAGTTACATGCATCTGTGCAGTGTGGTTAGGTTCCTGGCAGATATGTCAGGAAGGTCTCCATTGTATAAAAAGTATGTAGGTATCCTCTCGTTAGATCTAATTCAAAATTTTTATGATACTGATATGGGGTTTATGCATTTCTAGGGCATTTGTTTTCTTTAGTTCACCTGTGAATAAAGATCTAGTGGCACTAATCAAGAGGGACTCAAGTGTCTTACCTCGTATAGGCGCATTAAGCGAGGTCAAGAATTTTTACTGTTCTAAATTTTTTAAGCTGTTGGAGATCATCTCTTTTTATGGATGGTTATTTTATCACGTTCACAATTTGGTTGTTCCTTTTCTAAAACGATCTTGTTTCATTTTGCTAATTTTGATGGAAATTTGCAGACGAATTTGGAATATTTTGCCATTGATAGTCAGGTATTTCTTTTGTCCTCGGGTTCCCTGCATTCTGGTTTTTTCTTGTTGCTTCAAGTTGTTGATGACTATGATTATCCAGATCCTATACTTCCTGCTTAGTTAATTGTTTTAGGATGCACGCACCTGATTGCCATGTATTGTGACATGTGGTATTCAGGGTTTTGTAACTGATCACGAGAAGGCTTTGGAGGAATTATTTGGGGAAAATGCAGAAGGTTCTCACAAGTACAATGCTTGTTTGAATACAATGGCTATTCGCATTTCTACTGTACTTGCTTCTTTGAGGGTATGTTGGTAGGATGAGACAATTTAGTGTTTTCCATTGTGAAATGTTACTTGCCTTTGAATTTCTTGCTGGTTTACAAAAGTGGTTTCATTTTGATTGATATTTATTGTGATGCAATATGAACCTAGTGTCCTGAACCATTGAAAGTAAAAAAAAAAAAATGCTTGACATGGTATTGAATTTTTACTGATTGACGATCAAGATCTAATTTCTGAAAATTTTTGTTGGATTGATCTGTTTCAAAATGAATATTTGTTCAAGGCACTTGCATTTTGTGTTATGAATCTAGTACTTGCTAGTAGGGTTTCAACATGCAGGAATTTAAACTAAACATGATCCATGGTTATCTCATAATATTTGGAAGAAAATGGCGAATACTGAATTACGGAAAGAGGATTAGCTAATAAATTACGTTGTACAGTAATAAACAGCTAAATAGTTTACAATAGAGGAAAATATAACTCCAGTGGTTTTGTGATTTGTTTCCTTCTAGTTTTCTGTCAGATGGATAGCTGATTAGCTTGACCCATAAATAGGAAAGCTTTGTAATGCAATTGAGCATGTAATTCATACTAGTTATGAACGCCTGTACAACTTTTCGTCACACCTTTTTTTTTTTTTTTTGTCAATTCTGAGTAATGTAGTCTAGAAAATAAAATACAACAGAAGCTAGAATTGTTAGGACACAGAACCAACAAGATAAATTGTCCTGAAAGAATTCTAATTTAAACTAGTATTGTGGGCTTTGTTTCCTTTGAACTTATTTGTTCTCCATAAGATTATCTATTTATTCATATTTAGCAAGACAACTTTTCAAATTCTGTAATGTCCTTAACTGTTGTCATTTATATTAAAAAATTGCATTATGATCTCGTGTTGGATATTGGTGTTAGATAGGATTTGAACTTTTTAAAGCGTTGTCATATGACATATATGCGAGTACATACACATTTCATTGAGTACATGCATTTTCTAGGAATTTCCTTATCTGCGATATCGTGCTGCTAAGTCATGTTCAGATGTTTCCACATTGACAACACTTCGTGATCTAGTCCCAACTAAGCTTGCTGCTTTAGTATGGAACTGTATTGCTAAGTACAAAAGTACAATTCCTGATTTCCCCCAAAAGGAGACTTGTGAGTTTCTTATTGTTGATCGCTCAATAGATCAGGTACAGTTTGTTTTGCAATTTGACATGCCTAGTTGTCTCTTAAATAGTAGACTCGATATATGCGACAAATTATTGTTGAATTGCCAGATTGCCCCTATTATACATGAATGGACTTATGATGCAATGTGTCATGATTTACTAAACATGGAGGGTAATAAATATACACATGAGGTTAGTACATGGATGTATATTTTTGCAGATTTAGTGTCTCTTCTTCATGGTATGTGATTGTTATATATACTTTCCATGTGAAGGTTCCCAGCAAAATGGGATCAACAACTGAAAAGAAAGAGGTTCTTCTGGAAGATCACGATCCAATTTGGCTTGAACTTCGGGATTCACACATAGCAGATGTCAGCTTTGATAACTTAGATTGGTGATTATTGTTTCATCATGATGGAAGATGCATTTACTACTCAATTTGTCATTTGGCAGGCCAGTGAGAGATTGCATGAGAAGATGACAAACTTTATATCAAAGAACAAAGCTGCTCAAATCCATAGTTCAAGGTAACTCCTTTGGTAGATACTGTTTCATGTTCTGCACTGTAAAGTCTTGGGTGCATGCCATCTAATATCGACTGATCTAGCCTTAGCAATAGACCAGAAGCTTATGTTGTACTATGCCTAATTGTCAATGTTACAGTCTGGTTAGGAATATAACTAGTTGCTCAAATGTATATAGGCTTTTCAGAAACTAGAAATTATCTTCCTTTCTAAAAGTTAAATTGACTTTTGTTGGTTAAATTTCTTTAGTTTAAAAATCACAGACCATTCTAATTTAGATTGTCAATTAGTTTTGGTGACTTTGTATTTTATCTGATAATTTGGTCAATTTAATTATCTTAATGGTGAATTTGACACTGTTTTGCTCTTATTATTAGAGATGGCGGTGAACTGTCTACTAGAGATTTGCAAAAGATGGTGCAAGCTTTACCACAGTACAGTGAGCAAATTGACAAACTCTCTCTCCACGTAGAGGTTAGTCTTTTTCCTAAGATATCTGATTGCAATTGACTGGTGTATATATACATACGTATATTTGTGGTCATTTTTGGGTCATACATGTTCTTAACATAAAGGTGATAGAACCATGGGTATCATGATTCACTTATTTGTCCACTTATCCTAGGATTTTTTACTTATCTTTATCTCTGGTATTTTTATCAACATGTTATGCAGACTTGGAAATGAGTATCTGGGTGTGGATACAAGTGTCCAACAACGTTGTTTCTATAATTTGTTACATTTGTAGTGATGTCTGTGTCCTCTTGAGTGCCTATGTTAACCATTCTTTTGAACATTGATGTTTAACTAAACATTGAAAGTCCATCTCTTGCACTGATTATTTGATTTCCTTAGTTAACTGAACTAGTTACTAGAGATTCCAGTGTGAACTCATGCCACTTGATATGGTCCATTTTTATTGTTTTTGACATGGGACCGACACCAAAATCCATCTGCACACTTATGCCAGCCATACTGAATGAGATTCCCGTGGTCAGTCATGGCTTTTCTCATGTGCTCGCGGCCAACACAGAACAAAATAGAAGGAATCATTTGAAACATTTCAAATAGTTTGAAACTTCTTTCCTCTTTGATTCTTCAGCTTTCTGATCGGAAGCAAGGTTATTTGTGAGCTAGGTTTTCCCTTGTTTCTTCTTTCCTCTAGATTCTTCTGCTTCCTGATTGGTACCAACCAACGCCACCTCAACATGCAGTCGACGCCATTGATATCTCATTCAATTCAGGGACCTTGGTTTGGAACAAAATTTTGAAGCTTGGGTGGATCACTCTCCCGAGTTATACTCTCTGAGCTTTGTCTCGGGTTTAATCTTATTTCTTGAAGAACGATCCTACTATTATATGGTATCAGAGCTTTGTTTAATGGCAGGCTAATTTAGCTTGTTCAAGGTTGAGGTAAGGGATTACTAACACTATTTCTCTTTTCTGATAAAAGCTTTATATTTTTAAAGAGATGCTTTAGTATTTCAATATACTTGGGAAAGATATCACGGGTTGGAAAGTGGAGACTCAATAAGCATCCTCTGTCCGGTGTTCCGGGAGGCTAGTAAGTGCGTACGACGGTAAGCTTGAGAACCCAATTGATTAATATTCCCAATATATTGTTACTTAAGCTATTAGGTAATAAACTTTAAAGATTTGTAATAAGGCGACCGAATTAGTTAACTGATTGCAAAAGACTGCCGTGCACGTAAGCCTCCTAGAAGGGAGTAGTTGCCAGTCAGGTGAGCATGAAAGTTTTATTGATTCCTAAGCTGTACGCAAAACTTTAAAGGGTATAACCTTTTCCTATGAATGAAAAGCTTGAGCAAAATATAAGAGAATGGTATAGTAATTCCCGAACCAAAAACCTTGAATATCTTAACCTTGCTAAAACAAAGGAACCAAAGTCTTCTGAGTTAGCCAATAATATAGGAGTTATACATAATCGTGTTTGTCTACTATCAAAAGTTGCTTTGAAATATTTTATTTCCTTGAGAGACGAAAATAAGGAACTGAGGAAAGAAATTGGAGAATTGCAAAAGTTGGTTGTTACTTTACAACGGGAAGTAATAAGTCAAAAACCTTTGACTAGGTCTGAAGTAAAAATTCTGGTGAGAGAGGTACTTCAGCAACCAAAGCTTGTGGAAGAGGAAGCATTAAAATTATCTGAGGAATTGAAAAAGAGTGTAAGAAAAGTTGAATATATTCTTGGGGATGTAAAAGCTTTAATAGGTGGATGAGTTTGGATGAGCAAAAAGAAAATCCTCATTATAAGAAAGCCCTGAAGGATACAGAAGCTATAGAAACACCTTCATATGGTTTTCTTGCTCCAATAGAATTTAAAACCTCCTTTGATATACAAAGAGCAATAGTTAAGAAAAACAACACTCTTTTATCTTTAGTCATAAACTTAACAGTGCAGGTCCAGGAATTACAGAATTTAATCAAGAGAACTCCTACTCCTGTGACAGTACCAACAACTTCCTCAAAAGAACTTGAAGATTCCATAACTGACTTAACCAAGCGGCTTGGTGGCTTAAGTTTGGGAAACGGAACAATAATTCCCAAAAAGAAGGGTTCTATTCTGGTTTTCAAGAATCCTGCTGATATTCTCAAAAACGAGCGAAGAAAATGAGTTCTGCTGCAAGAACTAGTACTTCCACAAGACCATCAGCAGTTCTTACTCCAACAGCGGCAATAATACCAAATTCTGAGGATCAAATTAGAGATTATCGTCAAAATCAAAGGCGATTATATAATTTACAACGAAGATTGATGCCTAGTCAGCAGAGGTTTAGAAGGGCAATTGAAACACAAATAAGCCCTGAAGCGCAGCTAGAAGTATCAAGAACACAGCGAGCAGATATGGTGCCAGCTGAAATATTATATTCAACTGGCTATAGACCAACTCTTCATCGGGTCTATCAGCACTATTCTGAAGAAGATGTGCTATGTGTTGAAAATAATCAAGTAGATCTTCCACTCGTAACTGAGCAAAGCCATCAGACATTACGAGAAGCAGGTTTCCAGCATATTCATATTGGACTTCTAATGATAAGAATTTATACTCTCCATCGAAGGAATACAGGTGTCATGGCTTTAGCAGTCTTGAGAGACACAAGATGGCGGGATGATAGATCTATTATTGCAACTATGGAGATAGATCTTACCTCCGGAACTCAAATGGTTTATGTTATTCCAGATATGATGCTGAATATTGAAGACTTTGTTAACCATATTGAACTCTCAGTTCAAACGCATGGTTATGAAGAATGGCAAGGAGGAACAAGCAATCTCCTAATAACAAGAATGATGATTGGCAGGTTAACAAATACTAGCTTCACTAATTTTGCCTA
>JBAMIB010394665.1:0-10525 GCA_037177415.1 Kaempferia rotunda | reverse complement strand
CTAAGATAAATAAATTATTTTAAAAAATGAACCTATAGCCAAATGGAACACAAATAACAAGCTTATCAACAAATCAACTTGAGATTTACGCACTCCTAAACTTAAAGACACCTAAAGACATGACCTATTATGAGGCTTTGATGATTATTATTAAAAATTTTCCTTTAAATCCCACCATATCACAGGATTTATCACCGAGCTTGAAGGATCAAGTTGAATATATCAAACTTATTTGCATCACTTCTTTTTCTTTTCTTTTTTTTTGGCAGTGTATATATGACCCCAAGCTAATTTATAATCTACCTTGTTGACAAGAAATAACAAATCGATATCATGAAAATAAAATCTAGGGCACTTTTTCATTAAAAAAAAAGAAAGAAAGAAAGGGGGAAAAAATGCTATTTGTCATTTTCAATTATCAAAGTATATGTTTTGGTAAAAAGCTGCGTACCCAGAAGGCATATCTTATCTCATCATTCTCCATCCACTGCTCCACTGCAGGCCTGCAACAGAAAGGAGGCTGGGAACTCTGTGAGGAGACTGTATAAAAGAGGCAGAGGAGGGCATGCAAGAGGAACAAAACACACACTACCTGTGGATTACGGTGTGTAAATTTGACCGCCTTTGGCTTCATCCTTCTTCCAATTTCCATAGCTTAAGGTTGGCACTGTTGGGCTTCGCTGTCACGTTTATTATATGTGGCTACAGACCTGGATGTAAAGGTCAACAGGAAATGTCATCAGTATAGGCTTCATGGTAGATGTGGGACTGACCTAATATTGGCTCAGTGCAGGCTTCATGTCTCATCCAAATCCATCGTCAATAAAGATGAGGACACAGAGAAGTCCCAATCCAACAAAGACATGACACAAAGTAAAACCAAGTAAATATTAGCTATTTAATGAATTACAAATTCTTGAGCAACGCAACAAAACTTAAACTGTTGTTCTGCACAAAAAAAGAAACTATTCAAGTAACATATAAATGAGAAGCAGGATAAGGACAAAGAGACGCAGAATTTAATATAGTAGAAATTTATTCAAGGAATGCATTTTGAGACATTTACAAGTAAATTTCGAAGCTTTATCACATGCTGGAGGCTTAATAATGTAGGCAATACCATAAAGAATGTAATGAGGCTTTATTTTGACAATTCTCTTCCTCTACAGTGCTCAATGGTAGTAAGGAATAGTGATCACCAACAACTGGGCTTGGAGTCGTTGCATTTGACCCATTACTCATAAAAACTTCTGTAGGTGCGATGATAAATAATAATTTCCAGAGCAGAATCCCCAATTATTCCATGCCATCTCAATGTTATTGAGACGATTAAACCAAGAACGACAAATCTTAGAAACGCCATCACGTGTTGAAATGCTGTAGCAAATCGCCATTCTTTTATCAATCATCAAAAAAGAAGAATGAAAACGATTTGATCAAATGAAACACTAACTTGAATTTTACTTGATAAAGCATTTACCCAATAGAGCATAAAACAAAGCAGTGATGGCTATTTTAACTTTTCAGATGCAAAGGTCAGATATTATTGCAGGACCTATGCAGTGGAGAACCTGGTCAATACTTTAGTGTTGATCCTTCTAAATTATAAGTTTGAGAACTATTATTTTGTTTGGCGTCAGAATTGAAGTATTTGTGAACTTTGTTAAACGACTGAAAACAAAGATTGCCTCCCATAATAGGGCTTGTGACATAGTCCAAGCGGCAGAAAATTAGGTAAAATCTTCATGATGGAAAACATGCAAGGATGCTAATGCAAGAACTTCAATAGCAGCCGGTTTAAACCTAACATGGCCAATCAAAGGCATATATTGATTTGTATCTACGACCACTTACTGTATGTCTATCTTAACTGTTAAGAAGACTCAAGTATAAATACCCCCAAAAGTGGTCAGAAAGAATTGATTCATCTTAGTATGTACTAATAAGTGCATGTGATTGTTATAATGCTGACGTAATTAACTTGTTATATCGCTCTCTATTTCCTGCATAGGATCAACAGGATCCATAAATTGTGTACATGATTTAAAACCTCTACCATGCTGAACGAAACAGTCCAAATGTATTATTTCAATAAATTCCCAAAACTTGATAATAATCGACAACAACATTTCATGTGTTAGTTATGTCAAATCATTATAATTTTTATATCAGCGTTTGACACCTCTTGCATTTATAAAGCAGATTAAGATGAATTAAAATAATATTGTTATTTTTTTAACTTGTTTCTATATAAGATAATATCAAAACTATACCATTGAAAAACAAATTTTAAATTTATATGATTCTGTTTTCTTTTGTTTTTTCATTTTATTCCTCCTCCCTCCTCCCTCATCCAATTCGCCACTAACACCATGTATAGGAACATCAGCACGATAAATAGTATCACTACTGATTTTGAGCCTTGGTTGTTTATGATTTCTCAGTATAGTATTTTCAGACATAAAACATGGTATACCATTTCTCACATCATATTTTTTCCACCAGTAACAATAAGAACAAAGTATCCACATTTCCAAAATTAAAATACAAGGCAACCAGACATTATATATTTGCTGTACCTTCCAATGGGTTAAAACCAAACACTACTATCGGTGTTGAAACCTAAATGTAACTCACCATATACCACTTAATCCTTTTGGCTGAGTTCAAGCCATTGGTAGAATCTAGGTCAATGTTTGAAACAAGTTAAAATAAAATTTGATATCCATCCATCAATCAATGATTAAGTATTCTATTCTTTCACACTCAACTTTGGAACAATTCGCCATTGTTACTTTTGGGATTTAGAAAGAGTTAACTAGAAAATTAAGAGTAGATTTCCAATAAGGAAGAAACAGAAACAGAACATACATTGAATAAAAGCTATCGTTCAGCAATCTAGGTGGACTTAATAAAATTTAAAAATACTTACTTTGACCCCCTTGTAGAATAGTGGTAGATCCGTTAGTAATGAATTGAGAAGGTAGGCCAACAATTGCCACAAGTTCACTCACAAAAGCTGCAAGTGATCCTACAGCAAAGGCTCGTGAATTGCCACTGCCAAATAACTGATTCAAAGGCCCACTTCCAACAGATACAAGCATCTGATAGGCACTTTCTACCAGCAACAAATCAAAGATGATAAGATAAGGGGAAAAAAACAGTCAAGGTACTTTTTGTCTTTTCATTCAGAAATTTTCTTATTAAAATAAATTTGATAATGATAAGTCATAAATGGGACAGGCATCACATGGTACTAGCTTTGTCTACTACATTCTCGTGATAGTTTTAGTTATAATCAACTTAATATAGGGTTAGTTGTACATTATTAAATTTCATCTTGTAAAAAAAAGTAAGCATTTGAGGTTAAGATATCATCTTTATTGTTTGAATGTAGAACTCATTCCCGTGAGGCTGTGGGCACATTGTGCTTACAAACTTATGCTCTAAAGATTGCAAGGATTATTTGACCAAAGGTTAACTATAATATATAGGCTAAATATTTGAGATAGTTTCAAGTGTCAACAAAGATTTTTCTTTTAAAATTTTTAAATAAACTTTTTATCTTGTTTCAATTGTGGACTTCGCCGACGTAGACTTTCTACCAAACATTGTCTCAATGATAACAACCGGATCTGACATGCCATATCAACAAGATATATTAAAACACATTCGACAACCTTCCTTTTCCCTTGTTTTCTCTTCTAAATCCTCACCTCCCCTTCTTCATTACTTGGAAACTTATTCTTACTATATCTCCAGCTGATGTGGGATTCCATGTCCACAGTTGCTGCCTCCTGACACCTCTTTTGATCCTCTAACCATTCTCCTTCATTCTCAATTACTCAAAAAAAATGCCTTCTTACTATAAATGTAGCTGATGTGGCATTCTACATTAACTAGTGACTATAAAAAATGCCACATATATGTCCATGCAGGCAAAATTAATCAGTGCCTTAATGTTTAGTCACTAGTAGAACAATGTTATGTACAAAAAGATTCGCATATCTCTGCAATTGCATGAAATTGTTCACTTTGGGCCTAAGCCCTCATTGACTTTGTTTTTGGGCTCTACCCAAAAGGCACCGTGGAGATATCTTACATCCTTTTAAACCCATGATCTTTTTCATATCTTTTCAATGTGCGACTTTGATTGTATTCCAAGCAAAATTGAAATTCTATGTATCAGATAAAAAAAGGAATTAAAATCAGTTATTGTTTGAAACAACATCAGAGGATAGGGCTATGTCCTATATTCAGTAACGATCCATACAGTAATACCACCTCAAGGTGTTATCTCAACTATTTGGGAACTTTATGGATCTTATCTTGCCATGAAGCTCTATGTGTGATCATAGTGTTTTTATATTATATTAAATAGGTCATACTTTAAACCACACATCTTCAACTTTAATTGATTCAACTTGTCTGGAAATGAATTTATTGGTGATGAGCAAAAATCTGTACCATCTTAACATTTATTTCCATATTCTTTCATGTATGGGAGATAAACTAAATTGAGCAAGATATGAAATGTATTTTCAAAATTTTATTTTGTCTGAATTTTTTTATGTATTATTTTTTAATTATTCAGTGTTATGATATGTAAAACATAACTGCTCTTATTACAATATTGGCCTAAGAGAGAAACTATAGCACGATAGATTTGAATTCCTCTTGATTTAATCACTCAACCTATCAATCCTACCATATCTTTATCTATCTCCTTATCGGTCAAAAATATATCAAAATATAAGGCTCATCCTGTCCATCCGATCTACCTACTCCTTTATATTTCCTTCTTTTCCATTATTTGTCAGACTTCAGTACATATATTGAGTCATAATTCTATTATACTACAAAGTAAATAATAATTGATGCGGTGAATAAGGAAGCGTTGTGAAAGTCAAGGTAATAGCCGAGCAAGCAACCCACATAGCATCCGAGTCAACCAGGCAATCAGACGAAGAGAGACCGGTCATCAAGCCGAACCCAAGCCCGAGCCAGAAGTAGGCAAAGTGCCGAACAATTGACAGAGCAGACCGTTCGGTCAGTTGGCCTCTCAGAAGCAAGTCACTGTGTGCCGACCGTGAACCGTTCGGTTGGTCATCCCTTTTTAATAACAATGATAGAGCGAGCGTGTCACCAAGCAGAGTAAGCTAGGACGCCGACCGAGCGATCGCTGAACGGTCGCTCAGTCGGCTCTCCACTCGGTCAAACGGCTCCTCAGGAAAAGCTATCAGAGGAACTGGCAGTGGTGTGCAAGCACGTGGCGGAGAGCCCTCCCCGGCCCTTATGGGTGGTCGTTCGGCTATCACGTCCGGTCGGAAGAAGTGAGCCGCTCAGCGGAGGTCTTACCTACCCTCCTTGGGGGCCTAGTGCAGCGGTCAAATCAGAATATCGGCTATCAGAGGATATGCTCTGTACTTCCATGTACGAAGGATGCTTTCACATAGACTGACATATACATATTGCTGGCTAATTATGGTAAGGCAATTAAGGAGAGGCGACAGAATGCCAAAATTGCTTATCCCATTTCAAGAAGCAGCTTGCCACCCGTGTTAGGTAAAGCCTAGTATAAATAGGGTCTCTCACAACCCGCGAAGGTATGAAAACATCATTTATTGGCTATCCTCCTTCAGTACTTCTCTATCTACAACTGTTGCACTGACTTGAGCATCGGAGGACCAGAGTCAGGGACGCCTTCCCTGGCCCGGTTGCTAATGCTCTTATTGGCTCACCTACTGGTGTGCAAGACCGCGAATTATACAGAGAGTCACGTCCAGTCTGCTCCAAGTCTTCTTCCGCGATACATCGACATCCTCCTCCCCAGTATCTATCTCCGTATTTCCGGACAGGATCAATAATAATAATACTAATAATAAGTTTCTAAATAATCTCCATGATTTAAATATCAAGCTCAATCTAAATAAGTGATCGTCCAATCAAAGCAAAGCAAACAACAAATACAAAGCGGATTTTCCTAAATAACTGATGGGTTTTAGTACTATTGCAACAAGTAACTTAGAGACAACATAAACTTACAATTATAAAAAAATCATTGTCTATGCACTTAAAAGCCTTAACATTGTATTATCATCTATCAAATTGATTAAAGCACCCTATTTACTGTTTAGGAACCTATAATCAACAAAAAGAAATGCACAAATTCTTCTTTCTTCTATGTTGCTTACCCATCTCATTTATTGATTTAGATTCGTAAATGATCTTCCAAGCATAAAACAAAAAATCGATTTTAATATCTTAAATTCTTAATCAACATACCTTTCCACCATCTCATAGAATGTCTCATCGACTCAATCCTTGTAATCAATAATAGTTACTTCTTCATAAAAAGTCAAGTGCAGACGTTTGAAGCGCTGGCATGAAAAGGCCTCTAATGCAAATATGTTCTGGTTCTGACAAAGACCAAGTGGCACCATATTGGAATTTTTTTACAAGGAAGATAAAGGATCAAAAGAAAAGGATACAACAGGAGCAATTCTGATATAATATTCATGTACTTGTTATAATCATCAACACGCATTTTGTACTAAAAACTTCTTCTGTCCATCATCATCACAACCTTTCACATAACTAGCAGCTTAAAAATGATGAAAATGAAAAGGCTAACAGATAATCCAACAATTTCCAGCAACTAGTTATCAACACTTGTCTAATAATTCTAGCAAGGTGCTATACTCAACCAAAGAAAAGAGGTATTATTGTTTATTCTTTGTTTAATGCTCACTAAAGATAAACCTGCTATTACTCTATCATTCTCAATACTTCGCTATAAACACCCTTTAGGTTTTAGGCAGGTGCAGCTTTGTAATTAAATATTTCTTGATTAAGTGTTCATAACCAAATACCAATATCAGAACTGTGATGTCAGATCAAAAATTCACTACAGAATTTTGAAATCCATGATGAAGCAGAGTCTATTTCGTCCTATTGGTTCTCTGTAACCAACCCCAATATGATAGTAAAAGCACTTCCAATCCTACTCATATACTGCAAGGCAACCATGATGAACCACATACCATATCAATATACTCTAAGACTTGGATAAACATATCATTTTTCTATTTTCTTATTCATTTCCTTCACCTGTCATAGTCATATGACCATTGTATCTATTTTCCCAAGAGATCAAAACAAATAAAGGATGAGAGCATATTCACCTTGCTATAAATTGCTTCAAGTTCACTCAATGCCAGCTTTTGCTAGTTCGCCTCAGCCTATGCAAAATTGATCGTAAGTTAATCACTCATATGAACATACAAAAAATGAAAGAAAAAAAATCTACCTGCAGTATCACAATCACCAAATTCAAAATGCCCCTGCCATTGTGAGAGATGTTAAAACTTCAACAATCACATAAAAAAATAAAAAAATAATAATTTTAAAAAAAAAACAGAAGATGATCAGCCTCCCACCCTGACCAAGCCCGAGCCCTAAAGGCTCTATGAGTGCAGAAATCATTGCAAGGAATAGTGTACTTAACCTGTATAAATAATAATCAAGCAAGTTACCAAGATGTCCCAACAAACTATAAGAACGATTGTAAAATTGTCTTACTGCCAAAGGTGCTCTGAGGATTGTAAAAATAACAATTGCAGAAATGACGAGGCCATTTGGAGGAAGTCCATTTAGCGGGTAGTCCACACTTTCCCAAGAGAAGATAATATGAACATTCCAATAAAACAAAAGAACATAATGGTGTTGGCAACTCCCCAAGTCAAGCCTCACAAAACTTCCAACAGAGTAATTCCAAAACCATTGAAATAAAGTCAGGAACAATAGAATTTAACATGAGACCAATTGTCCCACTCTAACTCCAGCTTAAGATATTTTCCTTTCATTTGGAACTCTGTTGTAGATCTCCTGTCCCATCCAACAGTATCAAAGAAGGGTGAAAGGAAACCATCCTGTGCGAGTAAGTGCAGTGACAATGAGAAACATCCAAACAGGCGCGCAGCCAAAGGTACCGCCTACAAGCACCAATTAAGCGCAACAAAAAAAACTTCATGTCAATTATCTGTCTCACTTGTGTATCTCCAGTGGAAGTCATAACTCGGCCAGCAAAAGACAAAGAAATTTCCTTGGCTTATAACACACTAATACATGTCAAGATCATAAGAACTACAACATTGATAAGGATAACTAAAACACTATACATATACAGGTACGAATTAAATATTTTCTAAATCTAAGTAATTATACATTTTGGAAGTAAATGATCCAATTGATTTCAATACAGAGCAAACAAGGAACTTGTGATTGAATTATGCTTCTCAATAATATGAAAAGAATATATATATTAGGTTAAATTTCAGTATTACATTTGGTTAATGCGAGTGTTAAGAATATAGAAGTTACGGCTAAAGTATTTCCTCAGTAAAAAATAAATAAATAAGTTGTAGCGACGTGAACATCCAACAAATTTAGCAAGGGTTACTTGTCTTATTACACGGCATAACCTGATTGATAAAAGAGTTTTTTTTTAATGGAGCCCACCAGAACCAGAACTACTGTTCTCGTCAGATTAAAAACTACTTCTCTACTTCGAATGTAGAGCCGCTTGTGAAAAATAACCACCGACTGAAATCACTGAAGTTACTTGAATAGTATTGCTTGTCCTAGCTTAGGCAAGGATTGGACCATTGAAGAGCATATGGACATCCTATCAATTTCAAAGGACACGGGAAATGGAAGAAACAACTTTGCAGTGAACTAGTAAATTAAAGGAGGATAAGTGGGGAGCAGATGAGCACCGACGAACCTGTAAGATCAGCAAGGGATCTTACGGACCATGTGTGGTGTTGTTCCCCGCACCAAACAGTCAGAACCCTACTAAGTAAACCGCAATCGCCCCGTACCGTGTCTCCCCACCGTAGGAGTTGCAAAGAATGCGGCCGATGTTGTAGAAGTAGCCGATCAAGATGACATAAAGAGCGATGGGGAGGGATCCGCCGATGATGAAGGGCCGGCGGTAACCGAGCGAGCTAGCGCGACGATCACTCATGTGACCGACGAAGGGCTGAACCAGAAGGCCAGAGAGCGACCCGCAGGGACAAATCAGGCTACATAACTGGTGGGAGATCCCAATCTCCTTCGCGAACGGAGTGAGAAGCGAGAGCTGGGGCGCTCACCCCAACTGCACGCCGCCGATGCGATGCCACCCGCAGCAACACCTGCCGCAGGACCTTGGACAGCGCCTGCGGAAGCGCTACCAAACCATCTCTGCCGTCGGCTTCAACCGTCTCTGCCACTGACGAGGCCCTCTGCCGCTCTGGGACCGGCAGCCGCGGGATTCCTTCTCGCTCCCTCGGCGAGTGCAACTGCAATCTGTGTGGGAACATGAATAAAAGGAAAGGAGGCGAGAAAGATCTCCTCGACGAAACGGTCCGGAAACGGTTTAAGATGAGAACTTGGCTTATATCTTTTAATTTCCAAGCTGCGTAAGAAAATAAATTTTATTCGATTTATACAAAAGAAATCTAAAAAAAATAGGAGCCACTAAATCTCTTTGGCCCATGAAAAAATCACAAAAATAAGCTTAATATCAAAAGTTAAGTTACGATGGCGTTAAAAAAAATAAGAAGTAAAGTTTTAGTTAAAAAAATAGAGAAATTATAATTGAATATCAAAAGTTAAATGACATGAGAGGTATATAAATTTACAAGTAATCAGTGGTAGTAAAAAGTAGATTTTGTCATACCAGCTATTTCACATAATCAATTTTATAATAATATATGAGATAAATTAATATGGAAATATTTTTTTCTCAAATTTTATTGAGATCCTATCCCTTAATCTATATATGGAATTTACAAGTAATCAGTAATCTTTATGTATGTACAATTGCTGTGTATTATTGGAGAAGAGTCTGCACTAAGCTTAATACATCACTGGAATTTTCATCTGGCCCGCGAGTTTCCCAAGCTACTTAATTATGTAAATAGATGAAAAAGAACGATTTGCATCCGAGAATAGCTGAAATCAGCAACACCCGGTAGGGAATTGATTGACTCTGTATGTATCTGAGCTGTAGATCGAATGCATGTTGGATTGGTATTGGTGCAATTATTTTTCGATCAAGATTGACCTGACTAAGTTTTAATTGCCCGAGTTTGAATTTTGATGTTTGATAATATATAAGAGAAGTCAAGTAGATAAAGGTATGACCATAGTCACGTGCGTAACCGAATAAAATAAAGTAGAAACAAAACAATTAAAATAATAACACGGTTGATTTTATTTGGTTCGAAACCTTCAATAATTTCTACTCCAAAACACAAGTCCATTAGACATTTCTGATCAGAAATCCAATAATAAACGATCGATTACAAAGTATAAGAATGAGAAAGGATAACAGTCTACACTTATTTTCAACAGTAATGTAAATGACTTTAAAGTAAACATTACCAACATGAAGATGTCGAAGTTGAAGCACACATGTGTTGGTGTCGGTCTGTCGGCAATGGTTGGATATAGTAGAGTAGTAGCACGGCAGTAGCAC
>JBAMIB010394640.1:0-10530 GCA_037177415.1 Kaempferia rotunda | reverse complement strand
CATGTAATTTTGGTTCGAACAGTTCCCTACTATATGACCTATACAATAATATTTAGTGTATTACTCATAAGTTTTAACAAATCATTCTAAATAATGTAATAGAATAAGTCTTTGTAATAAGTTTAATATATCGTTGGACCTCCTCGTTACAAAGAGTTATAGAGCATTAAGTGAAGCAATCTCTACGAGTATTGGAATGGATTGAGTTTAAAAGGAATGGATTAAATAAGAAGTGGCCTTTAGTTGGTGGCAAAAGGTGATTCGCTCGTCTTTAGCACTTCCCTCAATCTGTTACAGAGTCAACATGAAGGAGGTAAATCACAGGGACTACTAACCTGAACAGTGACTAGTGCATAAGGGAGAGGTGAACTTTAATGGTCATCTTAAATTTAGACAATCTTCTTGTTTAATTGTACTGTTAAAGAAGTATAATTGAGTATGAACTGAGCTAGAGCTTAGGATAGTCATTGTATGGATCGGTCTCCATCGACTAGACTCTTTTAAGTTGAGTATAGTGTTGATCTACCTCGATCTCATCCTAAGGAAACTCATGGGGTTGAATTTTTTTTTAAGTCCCAATTAGAATTCAAATTCAACCTTAAATTCTTAACTTCAAATTCAAATATGATCAACTAGAATCCGATCCGAATAATCCAAACATCATATTCAAAATGGTTTTTTTTAAAACTATTTTCCTTATATACTTTTTTATCTCAATATTTCATTACCAACATTAATATTAATATACATAAAATAATCTTAATTTTAAAATACAATTTTATTTAATAAAAAAAACATACACCAAGTATAAATCTTAAATATGGACCAAATCGAGTTAATCCAAATCCGATTCAACTTGACTCAAAAGTTTTAAATTCAAACTCTCTCTAATCCAAATCTAACCTGAATCCTAAATTTCTAACCCTGATAAAGATTTAACCCTTGCATGGAAATATATTACTCAAAAGAGTTTAAAATCCAAGGATGAGACTTTATGTTTAATTAAAATAATTTTGACGCGTTATTATACTATTCAATAATAAATATGAAAAAAATATGTTAAATAAGTAAAAAAAGAACAGATAATTTAGTTAGGATTAAAATTAATTCCTAATTTATTTATTAAATAGAAAATATAATTATTAAATAATAAACAATTCAAATATCAAATTATTGCAACCACTTTATTTCTCAATTTATTTTCTTTGATCGCTAAGTGCTAATTTGAAAATATTTTCTTTTATTTTATTTTTAAATGTTGCTTATTTTGTTGATTTATTTCCTTTTCAATATTACGTAGTCGTAACTTACCAAGTCCATATAAACTTTATACACATATCAGTGAAATAGACAAATCTAACTTCACAAGTAACCAGATGTGTGATTGAATTTGATGTTGAACTATTTTTAGTAGAGTTTGAGTGACCTAAGGTATCGCCCGGGGGAATGGTGCAGTGATATGATTGTTTTTAATCTTTTATTATATATTTAAGGTTTGAGTATCTTGTTGAACGAACTAATAGATAATTTTTTTAATAGATAATTGATATAAAAATGTTGGACTAATAGAAGGTCCAATGTAAGTACTTTCTGATTTACTTGGTAGCTAGTAGAAATTTCTATGGAATCGGACCAATTTCCCCTAAGATTAGTCATTGTAAATTGAATATCTGATACCAACTAAATAAAAAATAAGATCTATGATGCTTTTTTTCCCATTTGTGTAGCCAAAGTTAGTACTCAAGCAATACTTATCATCAATGAGGTATGGTTTGATTATAGATATGTACAAATACTACTTCTGATTATCTCTTATATATCTATGAAGACTAAATAAGTCTCCATAATTTACCATCTTTTAGAGCGTATAGGATCATTCTAGAGAAATCGTTAAAATAACCACTTCACTTTCTACCACTACTAAGATCGACATTTTTGAATACGGCTTAGGCCTCGATTGCTAATACATTAAAATGAGAAAAACTTTTTATCTAGGTGAGTTAACAAACTTAATAATTGGTGTAAACATGTTTTTAAAAAATGATTAATCATGTTAGGTAATGTTGAGTTTAGGATGATCAGTTTGATCCCATCGAAATTTTTCACTAACTATTAAGATAAATCGAGAAGTACTCATAATAACAATACAGAATTATAACATCTTTAGTTGTTGCTTTTCTCATTTGAAAGTAACAAATATATTTAAATTGACACCCGTAGTGTTTTGATGTTCAAAACAATTAAAAGTTTATATTCTAATTTTTTCTTAACTCTTGATCATAATATGCGACAAAAAGAAAAAATACGTCCCTTTTCCTTTTTTTTTTCAAATCATAGCGTCCCACTTTACCTTCTAATACGACTGTTCAATTGGCTATATTTATTCTTCTGTTGTGACCATATAAATGGTAGAAGAGTAAGTTAAATTTGTATTGTAGTAATTATAAATTCATAATTATTAAATTATATTGTAGCATTTATAAAATAGTTACTGATATAATATAAATATTTTCAATAGATATGAAATTATGGTTGGTACACCATATGTAACGATTATAAAACTATAGTTATTATAATATGCCCAAGCGATTCTTATTTATATCAGAGATAATAATAAAAATAATACTGTTAGTAGAATAAAAATATAAACTCAACACTAACAAGAGCGCCCTTTTAATTAAATGATTTACCCAGCAATCTTTAGGGTTGGTTAATTTGGTCCCATGGAAGTTTCCCCGGCCATAAGATAAATCGGAAAACACTTATGGCGGGTGATCTAGAAACTCAGTATCTCTTAGTTGCGAATCTCATTTGGAGGAAAAATACTTGTAAATGCGCCATAGCTGGGAATCAAACCATGTGTACTTGGGAGACAGTTGAATATCCTTATCGCAGCACGATAATTTTAGAGGTGTCTAAAAAACAACTGAATGTCTGGGAGTCTCTCCGATGATTCGAAAAAAACATAAGACACCCTCTATATTTTTGCCCATAAATAATTTTCTCAATAAAATTTTGGTCGATAAACATCTCTTGGTGGCAAAAAGGCGATTCGCTCGTCCCCAGTGCCTCTGCCAACCCGACCCTAGGCTAACACGGAGGAGGTAAATCACGGGAGACTACTAGCCATTAGGATAGTGACCAGCATATACAAGAGGTTTTATACTCGGCTTCGCCGAGTTTCAAATCCCAGACCTCTTGGTGGCAACACTACATGTACTAGCCACTAGCCCGACCCGTGGGGTCTCGCGATAAATTGATTCTACCTTTAGCGTGCAGTGTGGGTTTGTTTTTATTTTACAAATATAATTTACCTTTTTGTAAAAAGTTAAAGGGGTATTTTTATAAAAATCCAATTACGATAACTACGCCACGTGGCCTCGGAGTCAGTGTCTTCTCAAATACGCAATTGGCATTTGACACTCCACCTGGTGGGCCCACGGGTCACGTGCCACGTGCCACGCTCGTACTGAAATAGCAAGTCGACCGACGCGATACGAAACCGGAAAGGGCAGAAGCTCGCTACGGCCATCGCCTGCTAGGGCTCGTCTCGCTCCGATCGTATCCATGGGCGTGGACACGATTGAGTCCAGGACCGATTCTTCGGCGGCAGCTCGGGGGCGCCTAGCGGTGCTCGCCGCCCACCTGACCGCCGATCGCTCTTACGGTGGCCTTCCGCGGCTGCTGGAGAGATCCCCAACTCTCTCGCAGGATGCTGCGGGGAAGCCCGGGAACCTCGGAGGCTCTCTTAGTGTCGTCGACGAAAGGACTGGGAAAAAGTACGGGATCCAGGTCTCGCCGGAAGGAACTGTCAAGGCTACCGATTTCAAGAAGGTATAGATAACAGCTAGCTTGTTTAAAAATTTGGACTTTTCTGATCCATCTCTTTGTCTCCTTGTATTAACTCGAGTTTGGATTTGATTTTAAGCGAACCAAATGGATCCTTTGTAGATAACTACTGATAAAAATGACAAGGGACTCAAGATCTATGATCCGGGTTATCTCAACACTGCTCCAGTCCGGTCGGCCATATGCTACATAGACGGGGATGAGGGAATACTTCGTTACAGAGGCTACCCAATTGAGGAACTCGCTGACAACAGCACATTCGTTGAAGTGGCCTATCTATTACGTAAGCCTCTGGTGATCGACTTATTGTTGTCATGATTGGTTGATTCAATAAAAGTTGGATTTTTATTTCAGTGTACGGTAACTTGCCATCTGAAAGCCAACTGGCAGATTGGGAGTTTGCTATTTCTCAGCATTCTGCTGTTCCACAAGGCATCCTTGTATGTCTCCACTCGCAGTTTTATTTTAAACTCTGAATTTACTAAATACACTCTGACATTGTATTGACAAATTATTTTGAAAGCATTATGATTTTAAACCTATCTTTCTTAGGATATCATACAAGCAATGCCACACGATGCCCATCCCATGGGCGTTCTTGTCAGTGCAATGAGTGCCCTTTCAGTCTTCCATCCAGATGCAAACCCTGCTCTTAGGGTACGTCTTCTACACACAAGTCAAGGCTGTGGATGAATTTAAATAAGAAACATATTGGTGTATAGGCAAACCTTCATCTATGAGATTCTGACCAATAAAAGTCTTTTCCAAAATCTGCAGTTGGATTCTTTTGTATCTGTGATATTAACTTTTTACCAAGTCAATAGCTCACATGATTTTGTCTTGCTTTTAACTGATTATAGTTTTCTTTTTAATGCATGTGTGTAGTCATGAGAATAGCATAAGCATATCTATGTAATTAGCTATGATCCATGGAGAAGAATTTCTTCCTAGAAGTAGCCATCTATTGCATCTCAAAATAATAGCAATAATATCTTTACCTTCTTAGAAGAACATATGCTTAATATGATGCTTTCAGATTTCTTTCTCAAGCATTCCACTTTTTTTGAATATTGGATTTCAGCCATCTCCTTTGGGTTGATCTTTGTTACTAGTTTGCACATATCTGATTCTGGTTTGTGCGACCACATGTATCTTGGTCAATTTTTCATGTAGGGTCAAGATCTGTATAACTCAAAACGAGTGAGGGATAAGCAAATATTGCGAGTACTTGGAAAGGTATGCATAGTTGTCTTCTTTTGTCTCCGTAGATTAGTAGTCAAATGGCGCTTGGCCATCATTTTTACAATAATCTGACATGTTACGTTTGGAAGTTTACACTGATTCAGTTATCAAGACTCCTTGCACATGGAACATTCCTAGCTAGGTTGTATAGATCATTAAT
Organism: Kaempferia rotunda; assembly: GCA_037177415.1. Taxonomy (NCBI): domain Eukaryota; kingdom Viridiplantae; phylum Streptophyta; class Magnoliopsida; order Zingiberales; family Zingiberaceae; genus Kaempferia; species Kaempferia rotunda. The sequence continues at coordinate 5,279 of JBAMIB010394640.1, read as the reverse complement.
TGTCTATGTAAAAGATATCATAATTATTTGTATCAGGCGCCAACAATAGCTGCTGCTGCTTATTTACGTTTAGCAGGAAGGCCTCCAGTTCTCCCTTCAAGCAACCTTTCATATTCAGAAAATTTCCTCTATATGTTGGACTCCTTGTAAGTTATCTTGCATTTTTTTTTTCAAATGCAATAATATTTCCTTTTTTCGTTTTAGTTAATAAAGTATAACTACAATAAAGTTTCATATCCTTAAATTGAAGAAAAATTGTGGCTTATATTGTTTTTAAGAACTTTACTTTCTCTAAGGTCTTTAACTTCCCTAGCACATGATCTTTACTTTGCAGGGGTAACCGAGCATACACTCCTAACCCTCGACTTGCAAGGGTTCTTGACATTCTTTTCATCCTGCATGCGGAACACGAAATGAACTGCTCCACAGCTGCTGCAAGGCATCTTGCATCAAGGTAGGTGGCTAACTTTTGTTTAGGGCTAGCATCTGTGATGGCTTCTGATTTTTTTCATTGTATTTCCAGTGGTGTTGACGTTTTTACTGCTCTTGCTGGAGCTGTTGGTGCTCTATATGGTCCTTTGCATGGTGGGGCAAACGAGGTGAGTCTGATTGGATTTTCAGTTTAAAGAACTTATCATTGTTCTTACTGTATTCACACATGTGTAATGCAGTCTGTCAGAAACTGCTCCCTTTTTCTTATCTATATATATTCTGGAAATAAAACACATTTTTTATTCTTTTCTTGACAACTGTGTTATTTATCTAGCATTTGTTGAAATTTTTATATGTCCTATGAATGAAAGCATGTTGATTGAATTTCTTTGTGACATCTTTTTCATGTTATTCTTTTGATTGCCTTTTTCAATATTACAAAGTTCATACTGGATATCTGATATTGAGAAATAAGCATCATTTTAGCATTTGGTATATCCATGACAGGCTGTCCTTAAAATGCTTAATGAAATTGGACAAGTTGAGAACATTCCAAGCTTCATCGAAGGTGTAAAGAACAGGTAATACTTCTTATGCAGATATTGCTTATGCTTTACTTATTATTGAAGTGATGAATATTTAATTTTTTGTCCCGTTTGAAATACTGCATTCATAGAAAGCGGAAGATGTCGGGGTTTGGACATCGTGTCTACAAAAATTATGACCCTCGTGCTAAGGTCATTCGCAAATTGGCTGAGGAAGTTTTTTCAATTGTTGGCCGTGATCCTTTGATTGAGGTTTGCTTAATTTTTTTTCCTCTAAATTTATAAAATTTTGTTACACTCTTTAATCAAAGATTAGGTGATTGTCTTCTCAATGTACTTTGCACAAGGCAAAAAGTTGAGACTATATTGCAAAATATACTCTTTTGTGCGTTTCATCATCTTGGCTCCCCCTAACAAGAAAGAAAATACTCAACCTCTCTGCAACATAAAGAAAATACTAAAAATTGAATACATTACATGCTAACTACAAGCTGAAACTGCTGCAGATACACAAATTCTTGATATCAGCTTGACGATTCTCTGTATACAACTGCAGCAACAAAATCTTCAGCTCCACTACTTAAGCTCTTGGAACTCTACCTCGCTGGCATATTAATAAAACTTGAGCATATCTAAAAATTTGTTGACAAACTTGAGGAAGTTCAGTGCACATACCTTATATGCGTATTTGGTTTCTTCATATGAGCTGAAATCTACAGCAGCATGCTAAAATGCTGAAAAACTCAACATCCTTGTTCATATTCCTTTAAACTACCATCGCCCCTCACCATATATAATTGGCACTAACAGATTCCAGTATGCTGAAAACAACAAAACTGAACAAAGTGTATTGCTTTGAATAAAATGGTATGAAAATTCTACCTTGGAATTTCATTTTAGAGATTAGACCCGCAGAGTTTGCTCTATTATTCATAATATTCTGACTTAAGTTTCTGAGAACTGATTAAACAAAGAAACTATTTTCTTGACACTTCATCAAGCTTTAGGGCTTGCACGTATCTGGTTCTCTTGGGACTGTGCCATAGACGCTAATGAACTGTAAGTGAAGTTGATGGATCTCAGTTGTTTTTTTTTTGACTATATACAATTGTGCATGTTTTCCTCTAGATCACTTATTGCAAACAAATGTTGATTATGTACTTGATTAGCACTATGAATAGTTGTATAGTTTCTACATCATTTTAAAATTTCTTCATTTTCTTAGGTAGCTGTGGCACTGGAGAAAGCTGCTTTATCTGATGAGTATTTCGTGAAGCGGAAACTTTATCCAAATGTTGATTTTTATTCAGGCCTAATATACAGGTATGGAAAGATAACCATGTGAATTATTCTTCTATTGCTTTCCCCAGGTTGTAACTTTACAACCTAGCGATAATGGAATGCAATTTTCTTTAACAGGGCAATGGGATTTCCAACAGAGTTCTTTCCTGTTCTTTTTGCAATCCCTCGAATGGCTGGTTACCTAGCGCACTGGCGAGAATCACTTGATGATCCTGATACAAAGATTATGAGGCCACAACAGGTTATTTATATTAACAACTGTGTAGCCTTTCCCAAATTCTTTACATATTTTGAGTGCAATTATAAACTTTTATTTATTTTTATTATTATTATTTTTGAGGATGCGACTGGTCAAATGTATAACCATATATGATGACATGCATGGTAAATTGCATAGTTGTAAAAATAAATAGAGATACAAAGGAAAAAAGGAGCAAATTTAGTAGAAGGGTGTCTTACCTTTGAGCTTAATGAATCTTAAGGTGTGACCATTGGAGTTAGGGACCACATGATCTCAGTTAGGAGTACCCAAAGACACATAATCACTATAACCCACATGAAGGACATACCATCAAGGCATCAAGGACCCCATGCCATCCCAGTCACACACACAACCTAGCCAAATTCACTTCACCTCAATCACTCTAGAGAGGCATGCGACAAAGTAGATCTTTGATTCTGGGTGTTCTACAGGCAATATGACTTGGTTCTGGGGGTTCTACAAGCAATATGAATTCATGTGTAGTTAGAGGAAGCTATCACATAAACTTGAGGTGCCATAGCTAGGTGGGCACTATGTTGGGGTCTTGATGTTGACACTTCCTGTAGTGTCGTCAACTAAGATTCTGAGAGCGGGAGGTCATTGGTCTGTTTGTCAGCCAGACCCTGCTCGAGCTCTACCTAATGAAATCCATTAAAAAGATCCATCGCAAAAGCTCCACACTGAGGGAGAAGATGTTAAGAGGAGTATGTGGAGAAACAAAGCAACCTTAGATTTGTGTCAACACTTAACTGTAACTTTTTTAGGGGTTGCACTGTGATAAGTGGAAGGGGAGGTGGGCGAGAATGAGCTAGGAACATGAATTTGACGTCATAAGCTAAAGCATGGGCCTATGGTAGGCAGACATGTAGTAGATGAGCAGAGGGTTGGGGGTGTGCACGTGTAGGGGTACACAAGAACTCAGTGGAGGAATCATGACCTTGATAAGAGGGTGCGTGAGCGAGTAGGATGACACACACGATGATGGCAAAGGGATCATTTGCAGCTCCATAGATGGGACAGAGCAGGCGTCCTTTATGCTCTAGCATGAAGCAGGGAAGATGATACACGAGGCAACATCCAAACAGTCTCAAGGGCTGTGACATGACGCCATGAGACTCCTTGTGTTGCCAAAGCTCGAGGAGGACACGGTTAGGCATTGATATTTTTGTGAAGGGATGCCACTTTAGGGCTATAAGATGGTAAGATGTGTTGTCGAAGGTGTTCAGTGCAAAAGCCAAAAAACCTAGCAGAGCTCTTTTTTTTTTTTTTTTAAAAGTTTCAATGCCTCAAATGAACATTTTATTTCACAAACTATTTAAGTTAATCAGCTTCTAGGACTTCTGCTTTGATGTTATCTAAATCAGCTATTCGCGTGCACCATTTATTAGGTCATTCTATTTAGTAAATTTAATTTGATTGTTACTTCAAAGCGTTGCAGGGAGGATACTACAACTTGCATGATAAACTTGTTATTCTACTAGAAGAAACTGATTATGTTTGCCTGCCATAGAATACTTTCTAGGTGAAAAATATTTCACACAGTTTTGAGTTTTAATCAGATGTCAGGCACTGGCAGATAGCTTCATGCTATCCTGCTTCTAAACCCATCAAGGGGAAATACTAGGTTGAGCCTCATTTAGCTCATGGAACTTGACAAAACTTGGAACTTAACAGATGAGACTCATTAATGAGGAACCTTTAAGGTTTGTTAATGTACACTACCTATCTAACCAGCTAGCATTTAGCCATTTCATGCTAGGGAAAAAATAACTACAGCTGGTTGAATCTCAAAAATTTTGCTCGAGCTGTTCTCGACCATGGTTGGAACTAAGAAATGAACTGTATTTGTATTATCTATCCTAAATCATCCAGTAAAATAAGATCTTTTATTTACAACAGACCCGCTGGGTCTGTTGCAGTGTCAGGATTGTGTCACTGCATTTTTGAATATATGAGCATTAGAGCAGTGAGTAACATTTTGCTCACAAAGTTGCCCGAAATGAAATTTTGTGGTGTAGGTTTATACTGGCGTGTGGCTTCGGCATTACACTCCAACCAGAGAGAGATCGACATCTGAAGACGCTGACAGGCTGGGCCAGGTTGCGATATCGAATGCAAGCAGGAGGCGGCTGGCAGGCTCTGGAGTTTAAACTACCTGCTCTGAAGATACTGATAGGCAGGGCCAGGTGACGATATCGAATGCAAGCAGGAGGCGACTGGCAGCCTCTGGAGTTTAAACTGCCTGCCCACTTGAAAAGATGACATTTAAATAAATCAAGGGTCATTTCACTACTGGCTTAATAATTAACAACAATAATAAACTTGTAGGTGTTCTTATTTCTCGATCACAGATTTGGAATTAAACAATGTTAAAGCTTTCGTTGCAGTGCAGAGAGCAGGTAAATGAGCCACTGTTTCTTTAATTTTCGTCAGAAAAAAAAAACATATATATTTCTTTGTTCTTGCACTTTTTAAGTCTATTAGTCATGTTCCATTTGAAATTTGTTTAATTTCTATTGAATATTAATACTTTTTTTTTTACTTTCATTTTCTAAAAAACTTTTTTAGTATATCACTTTATATATATATCTTACTATATTATAAAGAATCTGGCCCCAATACTAACAGATTTTTAATTAATTTAGTAAAGTCTACGATAACATTACATTAATATCCCTCAGCTACGGGTATTATTGAAAAAATTTCTCATTAATCAATTATAGATCTAGAGTTCGAGA